>JAJTWR010000458.1:1357500-1380000 GCA_021613335.1 Whitmania pigra | reverse complement strand
ATCAGTTTTCTTTCATATCTTCTGGTCTTTGAATATGTACAGACAGAAAGGGAGGGACAAATCAAATCTCTCATTCTACTTGTCAACAACTTAAATAACAAAATCAAATCAGCTCTTTTTCTTCTGTGACATAAACTTAGCAATTTCAGTTTCTCTATCTTGTTATGAAACAATGTTACTGGGTTTGGTTATTGGTAATCTAGCACCACATTTTTACTCAAGATTTTATAAAATTATTATATTCCCATTCTCTTTCCATTTGTTAATCAACAAATCAACACTTTATTAATGCCAAACATTCGCTAGCAGCTGCTTTGTTGCCTATTTGTTGTCTTTTGCCTTTGAAGTGACTTGAAGCTTGTAAGCAGTAGTGTATGACTTAAAATTTATCAGACATTTTCATGTTGTGCGTGTTTTACTCGTCCGTGTGTTATTTCCGTAAAAGTACGGCAATTAGTTAAATTTATGTTTGTGTTTTAAAGTCATCATGAGTTCTTTCATCACAAAACTTCTCCGAAGGCTTACCTCTTTGTCTAATTCAATGACACTAGAGTGAGTGATGAAAATGATTGCTTATTAACTGAAAATATTTGCTAATCATTTAGCAATAATTTCAAATGAATTTGTGTTGATATAATAATAAATGCTCACATTTGTAGGATGCTGTTAGATTCCAAAGAGTGCATGACACAGTACAAGCCGGCTCTGTATTCCCCTCTGACAAATCTCTTGATTTCTGTGAATTGGATGAGGGGTTTATGCTGCATGATTTTTAGATATGAGGACCGTAAATCTGCAGTTGAAGCCATTTGTAAGCTGCATGGGAAAAGGTCTTATGGAGGTTTTGTTGAACTTACTTGGGTCAACAATTGAAAAGTCTTCATGAGGACTGGGTACTGTTCATTAAATACATATTATTCATATATGTCTTGTTAGCAGGTTTCAAAAATTTAAGAATGTAATTTAATTATTGATTTATTATTTGATCCTGATTTTTCCCCAGTAATTCAATATTATCATGGACACAATTTTAATTTACACCATATTGAAACAAAGACAGAAAATATCCATGTGGAATTGAGGAACTCCTCAGTCGAATGTATTAATTGTCAACATTTTGAAATCACTTACAGAGACTTATGATTGATCATCAAAATTTGGTAACTGGGACAGATGTTACTCTGTTACTTATATATCTAATATATTATTAATATATATCTTAGATATACTGTATTTTCATTCAATCTGCACATGTGATTTTACATTTTCTTCTTTAGGTTCAAGTTCACTTGTGGAGACCTAATAAACATCGAGCAGTGGAATAAGGTTATTGAAGGTTAGAATTAGAATTACTAGTTTGATAAGGTTAGTTCCAAATAACTGAATTAGAATTACTAGTTTGATAAAGTTATTTCCAAATAACTGAACTGTTCTCGTTTTCAGGAATAAATGGCGAACAATCTCATGGATGCTTACAACAGAGTCAATGGATACACCGAGGCTGAAGCAGAGCAGATGGAAAGAATAATGGATGAGGTCGAACAGATGGAGCAAGAAATGATTGAAGAAATATTGGAACGATCAGAAAACATCAGGGACCTTCAGCACAAAATCTATTTTAAAAGCAGCTGGAGTACAAAGGAGGGTAAGAGCCAGATATTTTATATGATAATATGATTGTGTTCTTGTGCTTTGAGATATCAAGCAGGTGCTACTCAGTTTATGCTTCCCTTTTAACGAGTGTTGTGTCTGCACAAAGCACTTAGTGCACTCTTTAAGTTCTTTTGGCCTCTTTGGTTTTCTGTCTTGTTGTTCTGATTTTCATGTGGGTTTCATATTAATTTTCATGTTAAATGTTATTCTGCCTCGTTAGATTGTGAGTTGTCTGCTTTCAATTCTATAATAAGTTCATTTGCATATTTAAAAACGCTGTACATAACAGCAATTTTGTTTGTTTGTATGGAATCATAATGTAATCTTATGGATATGGGTATGGTCGAATTCAGTAATGATAATGTAGAGAAATGTAACAAAAAATAAATATTTTAATATTTCAGAATTTGAGAAGAATGCCTTCGCTAGTTCTGGGGAGAGGTTGATTGCTGCATCGGCCAATGATTGAAATGAATGGAGATGACCCCTTATTGGAAATACATGATTCTTGTTTACAATTACAAATGTACAATCAGGAGATTAATAATAAACCAAGTTAATCCATGATGCACATTGCAAATTCTCTCAAAATCCAAATAAATGTCATTAAATCTTTGTTTAAGAATGTCTTTTGCTATTGAAATAGATGGACAATATAAGCACGATTTCAGCTAAGTTAATGTACATAAACTGCAAGTTGATTGGCACTTTGATTAGGGATCCATCTCTGAGTTAAGCATTCACTAAAAAATTGAACAATCTCTGCTGCTTTTGTACTTAATATCTTCGTGAGTCGCATCACTGTGAGACTACTTTTCGTTTTGGTGACGTCGATAAGAGTTGTTATTCTGTTTAAAAAGCGCACGTTGTAAATCATCGTCAAATGCATTAGGCTTGCAAAGACCATGTCCAGAGATTACAAGGAAAAGTCTATAAATCGATAAAAGACATGATTTGCGACTTATTTAGGCATTAAAATATGGAAGCATTGACTTATTAACTGATGAGAATTCCACCCAAAAACTGAATTGATGATTCTAAGACCGAGAAAGCAGGCCGATATAACGCGTGTGATTTTCTCTGAAAGTAATATTTCGCCAGCGAGAAGTAAGAACAAGAAGAAAAATGAGATGGCCAAGAAATGCTCCAACAAAACTACCACCCAGCAAGTCCTTGACCAATCGGGAACCAAGAATAACAAAACCTCGCCACCGACTAATTTAGAATCTCCTCAAACTCCCCAAAAATCCAAAGCATCAACTTCAAAGAGGCCGCTCGAATCGTCTTCATCAGAGCGTTCCTCATCTCAATCATCGATCCTAGGCGCCATTCCTGCAGTCATCGTCAAGAAATTGGATCCTCCCAGAACGACTAAAAGTCTCAGCATCAATGACATCACTCTTGCTGCCAAGCTGACCAACCCGATCGTGTTGATGGACCGTTATCGACCACCCAAGGAAGCGACTGAACACAGCCCTCCAACCAAACAGGAAAAATCCCAGGATGTCCAGACATCATCGTCGAGAACTTGCGACGACTCGGCCAAAGGGACGGGGACCCCGAAGACCCCAGACACTGCAACCGCATCGGACACTAGTACCCCTCCGAGAGAGACTAAGTCGAACGCCAAGAAGTTTCTGTCGACGTTTTCAGACGACGGTTCCAGTCTGGAAAATCTACCAGAAGAGGAACAGCCGTCCAAGAGGAAGCGCAGAAAAGGCAGCACAAAGCGCCAATGTTCTGCGAGTTTCTTGATGGGGGATGGAAGCAAAAGGAAGAGAAAGCTAAGCAACCGACAGACATTGAGAAGGAAGTGCTTGGAGGATGCAGATCATGATAGTGATAGTTTGACTGGAAAGGTTACAGGTCAGATTGCTAAGCGATCTTACGCTCTGCTTAACAGAAGGTTTATTTTTGTTTTATTTTATTTTATTTTTATTTTGGCAAACTGAGCAAGAATTAAACTTACAAGTTTCTATATTTAGTTCGGTGCTTCTAAGCAACTCGAGCGCATCCTTAAATGGACGAACGAATGAAGAAACGATTTGGAAATGAAGCAAATTATTATATAATCGGGAAAATCGACATTAATTGCAATTAACACACAAACAAAATAGTTAATATAGTTAATTAAGCTTAAATACAATTTAAACGATTACAATTAAGATTACAATGATTAAAAAATATGTTGAAATTCACGCTACAAATTGTCGTCCTAGTTATGATTCCGGCGATGGACTGAACAACGTGAGAAGAAAAACAAAGAAATCAAAGATGGAGGAAGAACTTGAAATAGATTACTACGCTTCACTGCTCTGGATCAGGTAATTAAAGACAGTGACACACAGAGATGATGATGATGATGATGATGATGATGATGACGATGACGATGACGATGATGATGATGATGATTATGCATCACTCACCCATTTCATTCCAATATTCAATCTGCCGTTCCACTCACCCATGTCACTCCTCACTCATTCCCTTCCTGCTCCTCCCCATCAATTCATGGCAACATTTTTGCCGATACGCACGATTGATTCTGGCAGAAGTCAATCTGATGATGACGTAGTGATGGTGACGATGATACGATAATGGCGGTGTTTGGGAAACATAACAACGAGAACATTTTTATAGCGCGTAAATGTCATTTCCACGTCCTCAAATTGACATCTTGTTCCTTCCTCCGCAACCAACTGATCGTAACATACACGCCAACCATTTAATAAACCTTTATGTCGGCAAGCTTGAATATTAATTAAAAATTACGAGTAATTTTTCCATACCACATATTACGAAACAATTAGTGAGACATTCCCTCATGTACAAACCTAAATATATGATATGCACGTATTGCTTAAGAAGTTTAGTAAAATAATAACATTTATCTTTTATTAATATTAATATATCTTTGGGTTTGTTAGAATCTTTATATCGATGAGCACATATGTGGTTATTCGAATATTAGAATGAGATTATTAATGGAGATGTTAATGTTCCATTGCCACAGGATGTACTTTGAAGGATGTACCTTTAAACATTTCAAGTTTTGTCGTCATTTGGTGCTTGGATTAGAGATGAATGTGAATGATGATATCATTATTTTAACATCATTATCGCATAATAATAATAATAACTTCATTATTGCTTTTTTGTAATTTTAATATAATAAGGTCATACATAAATTAGTAATTAATAAATAATATCAGTTTATAAAGATTAATTTCGTTGCATTCAGACTTTTAATTGTTCAAATTATACTTTCAATATTTTTGGTTTTATCTCGCAAAAGCTAAATTTTGTTTTGCTTGTCAAATGAAGTGGTTTGATCATGTTTTCTTCTGTTTGGATTTTAAGTAAATAAATAAATGGATAATAAAACTCGAAAGATAAATCCCAGTCTAAGAATGCCTAGAACTAAGAATACATTTAAGCATGAAAATAATTAAAAAGTGATTCTGCATTTTTAATGCAGCGACAACATCTCCGAGCACAGGAAGCAGCATCCGAATTGGACCAACGAAGAAATCGAGGCTTCCTTAAGACTCAAGTGGAACTGCCTCAAGAAGAAGGACAAGGCGGACCACATGGCGAGGATTCAACGCATCCCTCATCTGCCGAGGCTGGAGAATACCCTCCGCGATTTGAGCGGTTTCGGACGATTTCGCCAATGGAGGGGAGACGACGGATGCCTGGAATCGAACCTCGAACCTTTGAATCCACCGGGCAAGTGCTTCGAATTAGCAACTGGATCAAACGAAGGACCAACCATTGACAAGTCGACGAGAAAATGTTCACAACTGCGCCAGCAAATTGCAGGATTGTCGTTTTTAGGAGGAAAGACTCAACGTTACGAGAAAAGGAAAGAATTCAACTTGAAGACCTTATTCACTTCACCAGCAGCCATCAAGAAGCAAATCGTAAAATTGATTCGCCAGAGGATCGCCTGCGCTCACTGCTTTCTCGGTCTCAGGCAATTCCTGAATTCAAAACTCGACGAAAGCTGGGAGCGTTGCATCATGAAAACCAACCAAATCGGTGATATGCCACAATTTCCGCTTCTCCATGTAAAGATGGGATCGTTGATTCCCACGTCAGTTGCATGCAACGGGACTTACGTCAAAGACAGCCTCGAATCTGCCATAATTCAGCTCACATCATCCGGTAGAATCGCTGGAATGGCCGAAGAAAAGAGGCGTTTGAAGCGACTTTGGAGTGGCAGGGTGTGGAAAATGATTGAAGACCTCGTTGAAATGATGGAGATGGAAATTTCGAAAAGGAAAAACTGTCAATGTCGGCATCAGTACAGGGTTAATCCGAACGACGGTCGCTTCTTTATTGGCGGAAAAGATGAGAGAGAATTGAAATGCAAACGCGAAGTGGTCACAGAAATTCCAGTTTTAGAAAATTCTCTACAAGCCCAGGAAAGAATCGACAACAACTTTTCAAAAGTCGTCAAAAAGGACGAGGCTCAGGTGGCCTTTGAAATACTCGAAAGTTGGACGAAGGAAGGTCGCGAGAGACGCATGAAGACCTCAGGCGAAAGAGATTTCATCAACGTTTCAGTTGCCGACGAGCAAGTCATAAAGGAGATCAAATGTTCTCTCATGGAACTCGGTGAAATGGTTTCCAAGAACAGAAACATTTTCCAGGATGATCCTATATTCCTCGAGATAAGTCGTCACCTCAAAGCCCAAGGCGCTCTTAGCAAAGACCGAACAGCGGCTGGGATGACCGACTCGGCATCGTGCAAGAATGACGAAGCCTCGAAAATATTTCAACAAAAGTCCTTCCTGCCTCTCAGAAATCATCCTCAGCATCCGTTCGACGTTTGTCATGTCAACGGAAGTAGGATCGGTTTCGGAGACAGACTGTTGGCGTCGGAACACAACGTTCTTTGCGGAAGATTCCATGAATTTCAGGAAAAGGAGATGATGGCAACTAGAAACCATGATGACACTACCGTGGGAATGTTTCAACAGGCAGGATTTGAATCTCAGCTGAGCTTCAATAATCATCACCATTACCACCACCACCATCACTGGTTGCCGCGTTATCAGCTCCAACTCAGCCGTAGCATGACCCCTAAAGCTCTGAGAATTCCTCATAACGCGAATAATCTCTTCTTGGATTCCTGCTGGGGACTCAGTCAGAGGTCGCAATTTCTTCTGCCCTCCGTCATCAACACGCGTCCATCGCCCAACTTTCTCACCATAAAACCCCCTGCACTTCCGCCCATGCCACCTCTTCCACCAACGCCACCACCGTCGAGCGGTAGTGGATTCTATCACGTGGATAACGAGTTCCGATCTGCCGTTCACCAGAATTCCGATGCAGTTTCAGTTGAAAGGTTGACTGGAGACTCAAACAAGACTACATCGACGAAAAACGATTTCGGCATCAAACAGAATCAATTCTTTCTCAAACTTTCGATGAAAAACTCACGACCGAAATGAAATATTTTCCGTAAAAAAAATGAATTTTCTGTAAAGCAAAATATCTCTAAAATTAATGCTAAGTTGTGAAAGTCTAATGGCTTTCAGCAGCTTAAATTTTACGGTTTGCAGAGAAGTTGGGAACGAAAAACATTTGCGTCCACAAATGATACAATTTCCTGTTACTGAGAATATCTGAATAGAAATAAGTTGAGTTGAATTCTCGAATTTTTAGTAATTAATAAACAATCACATTAACAAACATATTTCTCATCACAAGTCCAATGACAATGATGACTGCAATGATCAATCTGATAGATTATTATGAATTCTACGAAATGCAGATTTTTTTGAAAAAATATTATTTCTTAAAAATGTAGTTTTAATGGTAAAGAATATTCCATGAAAATGTTCATCTTGCCAAATCCAATGGAAAAGCAAATGTAAGATTAAATGAGAAAAGCAATCATTTTGCAATAATAGGTAAATTTAATACTCCCATAAATTCTTACAAATGACCTCAGAACATCCGGGCTCTAGAAAGATTGGATTTCGATTTATAATTTACAAAACTTAATTAAAAAATATTTAATTTAAAAATTCATAACGCAAGGTGCGGCCACGCTACCTCTGCTCTTAATTTGATTGATGGTGCAACTTTTTTCAAATTTAAAAACATTATTTTCAAATGAATATTTTGAGTTTGTTGAAATTTTAATCAATGTTAATTTAATTTAAGTATTATTATTATATTATATTAGTATATTATTATATTTTAGTTTATATTTCAGCTCAATTTGTGTTAATAGTTTTATAAATCTGATGTAATTTTTAAATAATTTTTGAACGAAGGAAATTCATCCTTTTTCTGACTCGTGTTTGCAGACAATGTTTTTGCCGGGAGACAAATTCATAATATTTAATTTGAATTTATTACTCATTTTATTATCAATAGTTTCTCAACAATTTCACAAAAAAAACTTAACTACGAAGAATTTGAAGGAAATGAAATAAAATACTTATCTTCCATTAAAAAAACTAATTAATAGTAGTAATAATAATATATCCATTTTCAATTACAAATCGTACAAGACAAAGTGACGATATCAAAGAAAGTAATAATAACATAATAATAATAACATAATAATATTAATAATATAATTAATTTCGCCCTTCATTTATCATGTAACGGCGTGTCATTAATAAACCACAACCGGATCATATCTGATGTGTCTTGTATCAAGTGCATTCTATTATTAGGTAGGTCACGTGTCATGGATTTTGTATGTTGTACATCGTGTATGGTATATTCGTATATATCTTGTATGACGTTGTATAAATTGTTTAATGTTGTAAAACTTGCATTGTGACGCCATCAAATCATTTCACTGTCAACAAGACTAGCAACCTGTATTTTGATAAATCGATAAAAAGTAGAAAAAATAAAATCTGAATAATATAATAAGCAAATATAATCCACAACGAAATTTATCTAAAAAAATAATTACTCTGGAAAAATATTTTTTTCACAAAACTCAAACTTGGTGAACTTGAGGAAGCAAACACGGGTTTGAAAATTGAAACTAATTGCTTATCATCTCAACTGATAAGTTTCATCATCGAAAACTTTCAAGGAATTCAATGAACCACGTTTGTTCAAATGCACAGCAGCACATTCCTTTTTCCATCATCATCATCATCATCGTCGCCGTCATCGTCATCATCGTCGTCGTCATCATCATCATCATCGTAGTCTTCATCATCTCCATCACTTTCTTCTCATCACTTGCCGGAGAAAAACTGCATCTGTTTATGAAACAAAAGATTTGTTTTATTGTTGAATATTTATTAAATAATAATTAAAAATTAATTAAATTATTTTTAATTAGCTATTTTTAACTATCTTGAAAAAAGTTGCAAAAGTTGATTTTACAAGATTTTTGCTAATGAAATTTAATTTAATAATTTGTTCAATCTCAAATCCGTCTTGAAAATTAAAATTAATAAATAAATAATCACAATAATAAAATTAATTAGTAAATAATCACAATAGTGCAACCAGCAGTCGATAAGAACTCAAAATATCAGCTTTGGACGGTCCGTGATTTTTCAACTTTAAAAATTTTTATCTCATTTCTCAGCTTCTGCTTAAGTTTAAATCTATTTAAAAGATTAATAGATTTAAATATAAAAATAGATAGATATACTAATTTTTAATTTCCATTTAAAACTGAGGTCGGCAATAAATGGTGATTAATTTCAGTTCTCATTGAGAAAAGAATTTTTACATAAATACAAATACAAATAAATTAAAAAAAACAGAGTAATTAAAAATATTAATGGTGAATGCAAATGTGTTGCATACAAATAATACGCTACAAATAAAAATTTAGTTCATAATTTTTGCCTTTGGAAAAATTTAATTGAATTTACTTCAAAATAAAACTAACTTTGACGGTAGCCATCAAAAGTCAAATTATTGAACGGTATAATTAAATAATGATATTTATTAATTTTAACTTATTGATTTAACACTCTATCAAGAAATAAATCTTTTTAAGAAATAAATCCTTATTAAAATATAAACCTTTATTAATACATAAATCTTTATTAAGAAATAAATATTAAATAAGAAATAAATCATTATTAAAATATAAATCATGCATTTCGTAATAATTCTTTATCCAATAATTTAGAGGCATTTGTAACTTCCACATTTGACCGACGAAATGTTTCATTGAAAGCAACTTTTCCGCCTCCATTGTCACCATCTCCGTGCACCTGGTCAGGTTTGCAAATTGCCGGGAATTTGGAATACAATTCTTCACGGTCTCACGCGGTTCCACGCATGATTGATTGATTACGACGAAAAGTGTTCTCTTATTTTTGTAATTATTCATAATTTATAAGTTATTACTTGGATATTAATTTAAATGTTAACTATGAGATTTGCCAGTTCCTGGTTAAATAGTAGAAAGTAATCATAACATCCTTACGTTAATGGCCTTATTCACACTAATATTTTTGACGCCATCAACTTTTAATTGCAACGGCGGTGTTTCATATTTCATAAATAAAGAATTCATCAAGTGACATTTTGCTAAGAATGTTCATGAATTTATCACTCGAAGTAAAAAAATAAAAGAATAATTATTAAATATTTATTCGTCATTTATTTGGTATTATAAAGTAAATGTTTTAATATTTCCACTTACTGCACTTTCGCAAATTCCTTGGAAGCTCGCACGTCTGAATTCGTTTTGGATGTTGTCCAGCATACGACCTTGACTGTTCCTTCTACCTGGTTCCTGGATGAAAGGAAGGATGGAGTGATGGAAGGCAAGGATGAACAAATGAATTAATGAATTAATGAATTGATGAATTGATGAATTGATGAATTAATGAATTGATGAATTGATGAATTGATGAATTAATGAATTGATGAATTGATGAATTGATGAATTAATGAATTGATGAATTGATGAATTGATGAATTGGAAACTGCACAAAGGCGGATTTAAGGGGACTCTCCCCGTTATTTGGAAGCTATAAGAAAAAATTAAGTAAATCCACTATAAAATTAAAATTAATAAAAAATAAATAAATTTAAAAAAATGTATTTTAATTTAATATTCTTAACAATTACTTAAATAAATTATCACTTTGATGAAAATTTTAGTGGCCCTAAATCCGCTCACATGTTCCAGTTTCTAGCACCCGCCAAAGTGTTCTAAATCCGCAGTTTGACTGCATCGTGACATCGACAGACGAATGAATGTAATTATTGATTCAAACTTACGTTTTCAGCAAATACAATACAATCCAATACAATACAAATTCAAATGTAATACAATACAAATTCAAATACAATTTAATACAAATTCAAATACAATTTAATATAAATTCAAATACAATTTAATACAAATTCAAATGTAATACAATACAAATTCAAATACAATTTAATACAAATTCAAATACAAAACCCAAAAAACAAAGAAGTTCCTACACAGAAACATGCACTTCGCACTAAAAATAGTTTTACGACCTTCAAATATTAAGATAGTAATTATAATAATTAAATAGTTTATGTAAATTAAATAATATTAAGACCATTTCAACTCTCAATCAATGAACATCGAAGAGATTCCCCAAAGCTAACCGGTACAACCACGGGTCCCACGCTTTGTGTGCTGCACCGTCTACTTGAGCCAAACAAAGACCAACCCCCCAGTCGGTCAGTACCAAGGGAGGCCTCTGAAACGTAGATATGTGGCGCTCCTGCTCCCGCACTGACGGACAGTCTGTGGGCCATACTGGCTCTTCTGTCTCTGACCATTTTGTCGAGTGCCTCATGTTCGTCCTTAAGTTAGAATGTTTCGCAAGGGTTTTCAGGAACATCTTAGGTGTTTAGTTACACCTCGTAATTTGTCAATCATAAAATATGCAAAATGTCACGCAAAAGTTGGCATTGAATGCTTATGAGTTAAACATTCTTCAGAAAGCATAAATTATGCAGAATGTAAGGAATGTTTTGTGAATAATTAAGGGGAGAATTTTCGTTGGATGAATTTCTGTTCGCAACGACATGAGGTTGCGCAATCGGAGAGCGAATGGTTGAAAATGTGATAAAATCTGTTGAAATATGATCTTCTTGAGCGGCTAAAATGCCGAACGGAAAATGTAAATTAAGTAATTAAAAACCCTTACTACAAACAGTAACAATTATTATCTACAATAATAATATTAAAATTAATAATGATAATTTTATTATTATTTATTTATTTATTTTCTTAAGTGGGTAGAGGACCGAAGCCTCTTACCTGCCCACTATCAAACAGCAAAACATTGAGAAAAGAAACGAGAGGTTCAATCAGTAATAGACGAGAAAAGATTCTTTTGTTATTATTATTATTATTATTATTATTATTATTATTAATATTATTATTTTTTATATCATTATTATTAAAATATATAGCGCAAGCGATTGCAATTAACGTCCATAATATATTTTGCAGACATTCAGACAACAGTTTAAAGTAATTAACTCATGCGATTACAAGGGTATTATTAATAAAATTCATTAAACATTAATAATTAATCACTAATTAATATTTATTACTTAAACAACAGTAGGAACTAATTAGTGAAGTCAATTAAAAGAAATCAACTAAAAAACACTAACTGTTCCAAGGCCAGTGTAGCTGGAGCATTTCTTGTAGGACTGGGAATAAGCGAGGGAATCTTTTGATGAGGTACGTGTCTGCAACTCGGGCGTGCTTGGAGCTGTAAATAAATAATGACGATGACGATGACAACGATGATGACGACGATGAAGATGATGATAATGAGGAGGAGATGTGAAAAACAGGATGATTATCATAGGCTTGATGATGATGATGCCAATGTCATCAATGATAATGAGGATGATGATGATTATGATAATGATGAAAATTATGTTGACGTTGGCGAAGTGAATGGGATTATAGATGATCTTTCTCATACATCTTTTTACTGACATTATTTACCACGTTCAGCGGTGTAATAATTCTTTGTTGAAAAGACTTTCTCTAATTAAAATATTATGGTTATTTTGTGTGCCAACGAAGACGATATTTTCATTTGCAACTAATCCACTGGAGCTTTCACCGGAGATTTGGGCTTCTGACGAACGAATGCAATTTCAAAACAATTGCTGACATTTTCCACAAAACTTCATGACTTCAGCAATCAACTTCTCCAAGAAATGTCACTGTTAAAATGCTCTTCTGTTCCGAAATGATCTTTTCACGTGACTTGTTTATGTTTTCATTGAAACTGACGTTTAATTAAGAATTAGTTTAGTTTATATCATGCTGAATTCTGAACTCTCTTTCATTTTGAGGGCTTAAAATTTCCAAGTTGCAATATCAATATACTATTGCTGGATTTCTAATATTTGTAAAAAAAATTAATAAATGTCGTAATTCTATAACACAATTATAGTGACAAAAATCATTAATGTCTAAAGGATTATCATGTTGCTTACCTTGTCGATAGCCAAATCGATTGATTGAGTTACCTGTTGGAAAAATAATTTCAATTTCTGTTTTTCTCAGAATCATTTCACAGAAAATTGAATGTTTTTGAAAAAAATAAATTAAATTTTTAAAATAATAATAATAATAAGTATTATGTATAAAGGTGCATTAACGCATTAGATTTTCACTTTATTGATACTTTAATTTTATTTTAAATTCATTTTTTAATCTGTTAGTTATTTTACAGGTAATTGCATTTTCACAGCTCTTGTAAATTTGAATTGAATTTCATTTGAAACTTGACTAAAATTAGTTTTAAAATTATTTAACAATAAAATATCGTTTATTGAATGAAAACATTATCAAAATATTTCCTGATATTATTAGTATTTATTAAACATTATTTACACAATCTTTTCCAAGGCTCACCCACCAAAATACCAGAAATTACGGACAACCAGCACTAGAAAGAAGAAACAAAACGAAAGCATAATTATGCATAATTATTATAGATAGTAATAATAAATACTCTTTATTATATTTTCATTGAAACTGGCATAATTATCAAGAAGTTGACCAGTTAAGAAAGGGGGAATCAAATTTGATTCAGAAACTCAAGGAATTTCAACCAAAAATTTGTTAAGCTCAAAAGTCCTGGCCTTGATTTAATTGAAATTCTTTTCCATATGCTAAGATTTAGCAACGCGTGATGAGAACTTGGCGGGAAGGTTGTGTAATGAAGGATGGATGAGTGAGGAAGATGATGAAAATGGATGATGAAGATTTTTTCCTTTTTTATATTTATTGAAAGACAAAATACAAAACCAGTACAAGTTGGAACCGGAAGGAAAAAAAGAAACGTCTTAAGGGAAAAACTACTGCTAACAGACGTCCTATTGCCATTGATGAATATAGTTGCGTTTCAATGTCTCAGTAATGTAAGAATTACTAAGTAATATTGACTAAAAACATGGTTATTCAGAGTTAATAAAGAAGTGTTTTAATGCCTTCTTAAAAACGATAAGATTAGAAAGGTTGGTGATACTACGTGGAACAGTGGAGTAAATCTTGGGCCCCATGCAAACAATAATACGAGAACCAGTGACAGATTTAGCAAAAGCTGATCTATAATTGTTTGACGATCGAACAGAGTATGTATGTAAAGAGGATATTTTTGAAAACAAACCATCGAAAAGACGAGGCAACATGTGGTGATCTACTTTGTACATGAGAATGGCCAAATGGAAATTATTTATTTGATGAATTTTAAGTATGTTTAAATTTACAAATGCATGATCGGTATGAGAGTTATATGGCAAACAAAAAGTAACAGGTAAGAATTTTTCTGAAGGTTTTAAGCAAGTTGAGTAGTTACAAGCCCAAATTAAGTTACAACAGTTTAAATATGGATAGATTAATGAGTAATACATTGACATACAATGTAGTTACTGTTTTTATATTTATACAACGACATATGCAATAAATTATGTCAATATTTTTAGAAATCTTTGCCGCTCAAATATGTACTCAAATGTACTCAATATGTTGCTTGAATGAGAGATGCTGGTCTACAATGACTCCAAGAAATCTAAACAATTCAACAAGAGATTTAACAGAATTACTAATATAAATGTTACAACCTTACACGAGGAGTTTCTTCCTTGTTTTAGGAAAAAGATTTTAGACTGTTTTTTTAGTGTTGAGAGACAAGAGGTTTGCCCTGAACCATTCTGCCAGCTTTTCAAGCTCAGTATTCATGGTAGAGTAGAGTTCAGCTATATTATTTCCAGACAGAAAAACATTTGTGTCGTCTGCGAACAGTAAGTACTCAAAACGATCAGAGGAGTTGCACAGGTCATTGATATAAATCAGAAACAAAAGTGGTCCCAAGATTGAACCCTGTGGAACACCCAGGTTAACAGCTGCCAATGACGACGTTTGATTTGCATATGGATGAATGGATGATGAAGATGGATGAATGATTGATGAAGATGGATGAATGATTGATGAAGATGGATGAATGATTGATGAAGATGGATAGCTAAGGAAGATGGATGAAGAGGATGGATAGCTGATGAAGACGGATGAATGATTGATGAAGATGGATGGATGAGGAAGATGGATGAATGATTGATGAAGATGGATGGATGAGGAAGATGGATGAATGATTGATGAAGATGGATGAATGAATGGATGTATGGATGATGAAGATGGATGAAGAGGATGGATGGATAGCTGATGAAGACAAATGAATGATTGATGAAGATGGATGAAAAATTCAGAACTGAGAAATTGTTAAAATTGAAGCGGTGAGGACTCTCTTGTTAAAATTGCTGCCTATAAAAGATTTCATTAATTTGTTTTAGATTATTGTTATGTTTAAAACCATCCTAATGTTTTATTTAATATTTTAGTAATTAATGCAACGTTTTGAAATTTTGATAAATTAGTTTTAAGTGTTTAAATTAAATTAAATTTAAATCTAATCACAAAAAGAATCACGACATTTCATGGAATCCTAAAGAAAAAAGTTTTTAAGCGCCATTAAACGTGAGGATTAAACGCGCAATAATAATTTAAATATATTAATCGTATCAAAATAATATAAATAATAAAACATACAAAATAATGCGTCGAAAATTACATGTGGCTGAACTTATCAATCAAAATCAATCACTATAACTCAGCATCAATCAAAATCAATCACTATCACTCAGCATCAATCAAAATCAATCACTATCACTCAGCATCAATCAAAATCAATCACTATCACTCAGCATCAATCAAAATCAATCACTATCACTCAGCATCAATCAAAATCAATCACTATCACTCAGCATCAATCAAAATCAATCAACATTGTCAACCCACGTCGATCGACTGACAGAAGGTACTTGTTGAGTGGTGATGGTGGTTCGTACGTTCCAAATCTAAAGTCTTGTGAGAGACGCCTTTCAATGAAAATAATTCATCATCAACAGACAAGAATTGATAATCACATTTTGCAATTGATTTACTATGTAGTTTCAGATTATCTGTTAATTATAATTTACAATGTTATGTTCATTATAAACGTCAAACGTTTACAATTCTAATAAAAATTTGCAGAAAATAAAAATAAATTAAACAGATTGATCACGTTAACCCAAATATGACCATATAAATATATATATTGCTTTATTCAATTTAATAAATCAATTTCCAAGGAAACAACATTTTCCACAACTTCCTTCAATTAATTTGCCATCCTTCCATCTGTCCGTCTATCCGTCCGTCCGTCCATCCATCCATCCATCCATCCATCCATCCATCCATCCATCCATCCATCCATCCATCCATCCATCCATCCATCCGTCCATCCGTCCATCCATCCATCCGTCCATCCATCACTCTGAAACAAATCCTCGGGTTAAGTAGCCGACAATCGATGCTAAGTCTTCAATCAATCATCGTAGAAGCAGTAGAGAGAACATTCACCATAGTTTCATAAGCCGATGATGATGATAATGACGATGATGCCACGATGATGACGTTGATTGTGAAGATGACGATGATGACGATGACGAGAGCATTAATATTGAAAATGAAATTTGAAGGCTACCTGCCAAAATAGGAGGTGTTACTGGAATTGGAGATGGAACTGTTGGCACTCGTCCTTCTGCCTCTCGGAATGAAGAGGAAGTCATCTGGAAGTCTGATGTTTGGAGTTGTTTGTTGCTGCTGTTGCTGGGTCATCGTGTGCATTTGCTGGAGGTTCGATCTGTTGTTGAGATGTTGTCAGTTGTTGTCGATGATTGTATACTTTATTGCATCGAAATTGTATCGCATCAGGTTGAAACACATCGCATTCTGCTTTGTAAAAATCCTTTGCGTGGAAGTGTGGTGAAATGTGTTCATTATGTATTGAGTGGATTGAGATGTATCTGATAATGTATCTGTAAGTTTATGTAATGTAATGTATCTTTGCAAGGTTTCGTCTAAGCACATCTGACAAATCCTTTTACGTTCAAATGAAACGAATTTAGGTGCACACATTCGAGTTAACTCGGATAAATTAATATTGCAAAAGATGCAAATAAAAAAATGATACAAAAATTAAGTTATGTTTAATTAACTAGGTTATCTGATTAATTGTAATAGATTGATTATGAAAACATCAGGCGCTGTTGTGGTCATCACGTCACAAAAGGCAATGAAAAAGTTTTCGTCTTCAGAAAAAAAATGAAATTGAACTTTAAAATGATGCCTGATGGATTGATGGAAGGAAAAAAATTAAAAAAAAAAGATTTATTAAATGAATGAATGAATGAATGAATAATGAATGAATGAATGAATGAATGAATGAATGAATGAATGAATGAATGAATGAATGAATGAATGAATGAATGATGAATGAATGAATGAATGAAGAATGAATGAATGAATGAATGAATGAATGAATGAATGATGAATGAATGAATGAATGAATGAATGATGAATGAATGAATGAATGAATGAATGAAGGAATGAATGAATGAATGAATGAATGAATGAATGAATGAATGAATGAATGTGTGAATGAATGAATGTGTTGAATGAATGAATGAATGAATGAATGAATGAACATGCGAGACTCCACGCCACTGAATGGAGATTAGGAGAATAACGAGACAACGCAAAGAGATAGATTATAACATTATGCGAGAGGCCTTGCAATATTTTGACAAAAAATATTTCATTAATCATTGTTACCTATTTGTGTGGGTTTTCCATATATTTAAGCAAACTGTTTTCAACATTTTTATGTCAGGAAATATTATCTACAAATGAAATTTAAAAAAAAATTATAAATAAACTTATTATTAGAAATAGTGATGATGTCATCCTATCAACCGCGCGGGGCCGCCGACACATATTTCTGTGCCCCAGGTAATTAGGTCAATTTGGTAATGGAAAAGCAAAACAGGTTTTAATATCCTGGCATGTCCCCAGGTTTTGCCCACTACACTCGTTCGGCGGCTAAGCACGCACCAAGTAAAAATAAACTAATAGGAAATTAATAAATAACTATAAAGCACACTTTCCTAATTCCTTCCATTTATTCATATATTTATTCCATCCATCATTCGTCTATTCATCCTTCGTACATCCATCAATGCATCCGTTAAAGAATCCATTCATTTCCAGAAACATTTGCTCTTTGAGGCTCCTGATTATTCGGCTATTAACGCATGATTAATAATTATTTTAAAATTTTATAACTAATTAATTAATTTAGAAACATTTAAATTGGGAGTCATGAGTCATGATTTCAAAGCATAAGATAACATATTTGATCAACGTGATTAGCATAAAATAATATTTATACTATCATCATCATCATCATCATCATCATCATCATCATCATCATCATCATCATCTCATCATCATCATCATCATCATCATCATCATCATCATCATCATCATCATCATTCATCATCATCATCATCATCCATCATCATCATCATCATCATCATCATTCATCATCATCATCATCATCATCATCATCATCATCATCATCATCATCATCATCATCATCATCATCATCATCCATCATCATCATCATCATAATTGATGAGATATTGCACCTGTTTTCGAGTGCTTCAGAGTCAGGTACTTCACTGAGCATCTTCATCCTCCTCTGCTGATCCACCTGTCCTAACATCTCACGTAGCAGATCAATTAACTCTGTGAACTGATGTGAATATTAATTATTAATTATTAATTGGTAATTAGTAATTATTTATTGTTTACTATCCGTTATTGATATTGATAAACGTTGTTACAAATAATGGTCGATTTTCCCGGTGTTTTGTTTAGATGATGATTGTCAGTTGATCATGAAGGTTCACCAATGTGGTGGTTAATTTTTGTTTTAAATTAATTTTTTTAAACGATTAAATGCCACATGTATGACGATAATTATACATTAGAATTATGTCATGTTATAAATATAATAATCTTTAAAATAATAATTATGTTATAAAAATAATAATCTTTAAAATAATAATTATGTTATAAAAATAATAATCTCGGATATTCCCTCAACACACCGGGGGTTAGGAACTGCGCATGAAAATAGTTTAGAGTCTCTCATGCTCTGCCTTGGGCATGGAATAAATATATATTTCATAAATATTATATTATAATATAATAGATTATATCATAAAAAATATATATTAAAATATTTATATATTATAAATTTCCGTTTCCAACATTTTCCAATAATTGGATAATTTATTAAACGATAAAGTACATTTTAAGTTATGTTAATCAAATATATAATTCAATTTCTAAGTTCAAAATAATCAAAAATTCTAAATTTGAAACATTTTTGGTTCGGATTGTTAAAAATATATTTCTTCGTAATTACAAACATTGATTGATTTTTGTTTACAAACATCTTTGCTTGATTCAAGTGCGCAAGAGTCAACGCAAAAACATGGAAATGGGAAGTACGGTAATTAATAACAAATGATATTGATTAAGCTTATTAATTCAATAATAATAATATATTAGTATTAATAAAATAATTTTTGCACTTTAAATATCAACAACAAACTGCCGCAAATTCATCAAGAATTCATTTCATGAAACCCTGAGATTTAAGATGTTCTTATCGGATGTTTCATATTTTCATAATTTCATAATTTAAAACATGAGTGGTAGGTAAAAAGAAAATTTTGAAAACAGTTTAAATTTGAATTTCTAGAATTTCTTCTATTTTTAATCTCTTTAGAATAAATTTACCACTGGATATTGCGGAAGTGGTGCGCCACATAAATGAAAGTTTATTCCTACAAAAGAAGTTGACGATGGAAAAAGAAGGAAAATTCGTCTTGAGAGTTCATTCTGCTGGAAGGGATTCCATTTGGTAATCCCCAAAAGGGTTCAATTTGTGTCTGAAACACGTCATCAATTATTTACTCTTGATCTGTCATGGCGTTCTTGGGTTACCTTCATGACTTGGCAAAGAAACTTGAATCGCGAAATAATTTAATTCAATAACTGAATTATCAAATTGGCTTAAATTAGTGAATTTATTTAAATTAATGAATTGCGTTATAAACATTGCTTAATCATTTGTTTATTACGATGATGCCACGCAAAACTTCAATGCTGGAGAATCTTGTCAATTTAAACAATTTATATTTTTAATTCGTGTTTAATAATTCGATAATAATAATTTCTTTAAATTGAAAATTGAAGTATTTCTAAACATTTGATGTTCATTAAATCGGAGAACGTCTCACCTGATTGATCGTCAATCCAGGTGCAACGGCATAAGGAATGAGAGAGGGCATAACCTTAGTTGCCAGAAGGTTGTGGGTCAAACCATACTTCCGGTCGCTCAGCAGATGATGGTAAATTGCTGAATTAAAGATAATTTTAAAATTAAAAAAAAACTCTAAACTAAAAATAAAAAACATAAATTAGAACTTTTTTAAGTTGCTAGAACATTTTAGAGAGCATTTTAAGAGCAAATTTGATACACTTTCCAGATAAGGTCGACAAATTGCCTGATGATGATGATGATGATGATAAAGATGGTGATAATGATGAAGATGATGATGACGACGACGTAGACGATGACTAACAAATTATTGCCATGGTAACGTCCACATCGCTGCACGATATGTCGGTGACGAAGGGTAAGACTTCCTCGAGGATAGTCATTTTGTCGAAACTGTCCAACAGGCGATCCAGACAGGACAGTGCGTTCAACTTCGTCTGTGTGGAAAAACATGGATGTGTGGAAAACATGGGATGTGTGGAAAAACATGGATGTGTGGAATGATGGGTGGGTGGATGAAGACACAGATTGATTTAGCGCCAGAGAGATAGATGGAAGAATGAAAGAAGAGCATAGTGATGAAAAACGGTATGGTTTTAATGTTTCGTGTCACTCTGAAATTAAGCGGAAGTCGCCATAATGGAATGCCACGTGACCGAGGTTTGTTCATTCTTTTTTTTACACTCCATCAATTCCTAAGTGCTCTAAGCCTCATTGTGTTTGGAACAATGCTCTTGTTATGCTCAGCTCGTTCAACGTTTAGCGTTTTTTTTTAAATAATGAGCGCTTCATAAATTCGCCAGGTCGTGAATATTTGAAAGATAAGTTTTGTTCTTCTGTTCATCAGGAGCCCCCATCAACAGAGGAGACTTGTTTTTGATCGACTGGGGTAACAGATCGTTTTTAATGAATAAATAAATAAATAATTAAATAATAAATAAATAATAAATAATAAACAAATAGTAAATAAATAAATATGCCTCGATTAAAAGCTCATTAAGCGTTTTAATTTCTATGGAATCAGAATGCGACTTTTTTTTCTGATTCTTGCACCAGTTACGCTGGATTTCCTCATAAATCACGTCCAACGCGACGATTCAGAGGCGCAAACGAGTAGATTTCGTGCTTATCGAGAAGTTATTCAAATTTAAAAAAGAAATAAATTAAATTAAAATATTTATTCTGGCTGATAATATTGTTTCACTTACGAATTTTCAAATGAAATTTGTTAAAACTGGAAAAAAACATTTAAGATGCCACGTTTTTTTAGGCAACCTTGCGAATTATAAACGTTTCGTGGGAATGTCACTCTATCACATGGCGACGACTACGACGATGATGAAGATGCCGATGACGATGACGACGACTGACGATGATGATGATGATGATGACGATAACAATGACGATGATGATGATGATGATGATGATGATGATGACCTGGATGACGATGCTGATGACGATGAAGACGAAGCGCTAATACTCACCTGGACATTCGTTGACTTGGAAAAGAGCGCCTTCGTCCTGGGCAGAACGAGTTTCCTGATAGTGACGTCATCTGTGTACCTCCGAATGAAGGCAAACACCGCTATGGCGGCCTCGTGGGCTTGGACCAGGTTGGTTTCCAGGGTGGAAAAGACCATAGGTAGGACCTCAGACCTGATGTCCTCGTCACTCGATTTAGCGAGGATGACGTCCAATCGTTCGAGGATGAACACAGTTACCTGGAGTGGTTTGGGGAGAATGTCATTGCGTTAAGTGTGTTTGATGGCGGTTTGTTTATGATAAAATAAAACAATTAATAATAAAATAAATAGTAATAAAATAAATTCATATCGTTGTTAATGTTTCGTTTAAAGACATTTCTTAGGAGCCATTGAATCGTTGTTTCAGTAAGAATTAAGCGAGTTGTAGAAATATGTCAATTTTCATAATTTTTCATTCGTTGTAGAAATAATTTATTTTTAATAACTTCTGAAGAATATTCACATTTCTACGTTAAATATAATAACATCAGTCCATCTCGTTAAAAGCGTTGACATTCGGATGCATTCATTCATTCATTCAGTCACTCAATCCTTTG
>JAJTWR010000458.1:1345000-1352500 GCA_021613335.1 Whitmania pigra | reverse complement strand
TTTTTAGACTTTTACTTCTTCTTGGCGCCATTCCAATGAATTGATTTAATCCATCATTCAACAGGAATCCATCGAGAAGTTTCTTTTGACTCTGAGACTGGAGTTCGTACTCATCATTTTTTAAAGGTAAAATTCAAATTCGCTTTTTCAGTAATTACTTCATTTCTTTAAAAATAGACATCAACCGAAAAAATAATTTTTTACGAGTAATCCATTAATGTTTTTAAAAGCTTTTGAATTTCCAAACGTCTGCATTTATTAAATATGCACATGAGACAAACCCTTTAATCTTAAAGACGAATTTCGACTAAGTTCTTTGTGTGTTCTCCAACGACAAAGAAAATGCTAAAAATGTGAATTTATTTTGAAACTCTACAATTCATTTCTCCATTTTTCTGCGAAAGAAATTATGAGAAATTGTGGATTAGGAATTATTCTTAAAATCATGAAATTCTGGAATTAAAATTAATCTTAAAATCAAGAAATTCAGGAGTTAAAATTATTCTTAAAATCTTAAAATTCAGGATTTAAAATCAAAGAGTTAAATAAAACTCCAAATTAAAAGTAAAAGCAACTTAAAAACAACTTAAAAAACATAAAAAAAAACCAAATGGTAGCTCGGCAATCACGTCTTGACTCTCAAAAAACTTTGAGGTGAATATTTACATAGCTGTTGAATTCTGCCAGAGGTCCATTGTAGGATGGATGAAATAGGATGGATGGAATGGGATGAGATCGGTTGTGGATGGATGAAATGAAAGGGTCCACTGAAAGATCGAAAAATTGTTCACTGAAACATTTTGCAGAAAACTGAGTTATTGGTGTCATTATTTGATTATTATTGTGTTGTTGTTGTTGTTTAAAAAATATGTCATTTTTCTTTGTTCTCCTGCTGAAGCAAACATTTTCTGACATTTTATTTCATTGGAATATACCCTTGAAATTTTCAAAAATATTTCCCTGGCCTTTTTTTCTGGGCTGTCACATAATAATAACTCGAACCAACCTTCTCCAGTTGTCTGTTGTAGGTCAGCAGGCTGGAGTTGGATTGCATGATGGATTTTCCATCGTTGAAAACTGAACAGATTAGGAGGCCGAATGAAAACATGTCCGAATGACAAGTTGCTACTGCCTGGCCTGTTACGAAGAGATAACCATGGACAATCAATGATGAATTGTGAATGATAATTGATTTAATACAATTTCTTTTTATTTATCTGTCAAATATTTTGCATTTCCAGAGTATTCAAGAAGGATGCACTTGCAAATGTTATGCCTGGAGTCAACAAATCTCACAATTAAATGTCCTCATCAATTGTATCAATATCAATTAATAATAATCAATAGAAAAAAGAAAAATATTTGAAGTCATGAAGTGCAAGAAGAAATTAAATGGGCAGCTTAACAATGTATGAACAGTTTATGTAATCACGCTAAACAGAATGCTATCTAAAAATTACTCAATTATGAATTAGTTGATTAATGAATTAATTATAAAATTCTCATGATTTAATTACTAAATTAACAATTAGCATATTCTATGAATTAATAATTACTAATTTATTAATATTATTCTTAATATTCGTGTAATTTCTTATGAACACGCAATGACATTAATACAGTCTGTCATTCTTGCAATTGTCCGACAGACATTTATTTCTTTCTCTCACAAGGACTCCTTTTATATTCTGAAGTCATAGCAAACTATATTTATGGAAAAATGCAATAAATTTGTACCTTTGTAATTATAGTAATATTCACTTAATTTTGTAACTGATTAACCAAAAGTTAATGAACAATTTATGAGATGACTGGTGAATTTGCAGCCTTGAACTACATTAAAAAATTCACTACATAAAAACTATAAGAGTGCCCATCCCGAATATTGGAACATGTGTTCCTTGTAATTTTCTGAATTCATAAAAAAAATAAATCGAAATATAATTTTAATGTTTAAATACAAATATTTTGTTAATTATTAAAAATAAAGTTATATAAGTAGCTTGCCCAAATAGCCCCTTCAAATGCCTTTAATTACATGTAAATATCATACTTCTAGGTGCTCTAGAACTAAACTGACAGCTTCTTAACCAATGTTCTGGATGTTCTAGATCCTAAGGATGACAACCTTGTATGCACAAATTTGAGGTCCTGAGCCAAAATAACCGGTAATAAAGTAAAATTTGTGAGCCACATAATACATAATTTACATAATTTTTTAACGTGAAATTTCAATATTTTTGTTTCGTACAGCAAATACGGTAGCCCAAATGGGACAATTGTAAGATCTGCTAAAATTTGTTAAATTGTTTGTGTAAGTGGTTCTAGTTCCTTCATCCATCATCAATCAATCATCAAGTGAGGGACAAAATGATGAAGAACTGCAGACCACTTTTGTTTTTTCCAAGCATCATTGCTGCACCATATCATATGAACATAACCATCCTCTTTTAAATCATTATCTTTATAAAACTGCTTTATTGCTTCAACTATGACAGGACTCTCACATGCTGCTAATTTAATTATGCCAGCAAAAATATTTTTACAAGAACCTTCTTTTAAATTTCTCTATTTAATTTAATTTTAAATTTTAATTTTATCTTCCCAATTTCGTCCGAAACCCAACTGCAGTCTGCTCTCGACAGCGTAGTTCAGTGGAGTCACATCTGTCAACTTCAGCTCGCAACAGAGAAATGTCAGGTTTTCTCTGTAGCGGGCCGCAGAAAGAAAAGAAATAATCGTGAGTGCACTACCAACGGTCAGATCCTTCGACGAGTGGACATGATTAGGGGTCTCGGGATTATGATGGACCCAAGCTTAAAGTTTGCAGCCCACATTGACACAATCGTCCATAAAGCTGCAACAGTTTCGTGAATGATTAGGGCTTCCTTCTCCTCGAGGGACCAGGATGTCCTAAAGCTTTCCTTTTTTACCCGCGTCAGACCTATTCTTGAATATGGTTCCCCAATATGTAGCACTCATCACATATACCTAATTGATAGATTTGAAGAAATCCAAAAATGATTTACCAAATCAATACCCTCAGTTTCTAAATACCCCTACATAGAAAGACTAAGGCATCTTAAACTTATGACCCTGGAGAGGTCTCCTGGTGGACTTTTGCTTATTTTTGCTTCAAATTACTAAATGGCTTTGCGAATGGCTGGGACTCCCCCCTGAAGCATCTGTTACTCGTCCAGGATTACCAAGGCACGAGAAGACACAGTTTCAAACTTCGATATAGTAAACCCAATTGTCCTTGTCGTTTGGAGTTTGTGTTGTACTTTTTTATGTAAATTGTATAGACTTGTGTTAGTGGTCTCAAAAACCCCTCAGTTTGATGCTTAATAAATAAATAAATAAATAAATAAATAATATACATTATTATATGTCAGTAGATTCATCGAGTGTATGTAAAGCTGAATTATTTAATTTTTTAAATATCTCAGATTTGTTAGCTTAATTTATGCATTTGATAAACTCAAAGTTATAATTTTTACTCTCAGGAAAAATAACATATTTAGCAACATGATTTTGTGTTTCCTGAACTGAGAGCATGGATGGGTTCAATTTTATCAGCCAGTAAGGCCTTTCCAATTAATATCTTTAGGCACCCCGTCATAACAGCCCGGCGACAGAATAGCCCCGACAAAACAGCCCCGTCAAAATAGCCCGGCGTCAAAATAGCTCAAGACAAAACAGCCCCGACAAAACCGCCCCGACAAAACAGCCCCGTCGAAACAGCCCGGCGTTAAAATAGCCCAGGACGGAAAAATCCCGTCAAAACAACCCGGCGACAAAATAGCCCCGACAAAACAGCCCCGTCAAAACAGTCCTGTCACCAGGGTCGGACTGGCTTAAAAAACCGGCCCGGGAAATTTTATTTAACTCCTAGTTTGACCAACTTAAACATAAGAAACACTAGAGTCTAAAATTTCTATCCACTATTAACTATTATAACAGCTTTTTCATCGTTTCACTAGTCGATGCTAAAACATCAATGATTTCATTGTTATTGATTCTTGGAAAAGAGTCTTTCTCACAAGACATCAGCATGAATGATCGTAGAATTGACTGGTTCAGAAAATTTCTTAATCTGTTCAAAACGTATTTCAATTTTGAAAACGACCTCTCACAAGCAACTTGTGATGAGGATAATGTCAACACAAATTTGTAAGCCAAATACAAATTTGAATAAGCAAGACTATGCAAATTAAACTTCTGGAGAACAATAATAACAACAAACAATACTCAAAACGGTCAAAGCATTCAAGCCACTAATTTCGAATTAAATTTTGATTCAGTTTCACAACATTTTTTAAAAATACTTTGACATGGAGTTATCTTGGGGCTATTTTGTCGCCGGGTTGTTTTGTTCCGGGCTATTTTGTCGCCGGGCTATTTTGTCGGGGCCATTTTGACGGTGCTATTTTGTCTTGGGCTATTTTGACGCCGGGCTGTTTCGACGGGGCTGTTTTGTCTTGAGCTATTTTGACGGGGCTGTTTTGTCGGGGCTATTCTGTCGCCGGGCTGTTATGACGGGTCACCATATCTTTACTTCCCAAGGGCATGATTTTTTTTCTGAGATAATTTAATTCTTTCGCTTCTATTTTCCTGAGTTTTTGACAAAAGTTTTCTTAGAGATGAATGACTCGAATTTGTTAATTTGTCAACACTATGCGTGACATGTCCTTTGAGGTAATCCACTTCTTTCCTGTGTGCCAATCTACGTTGGCTCGCGCCTATTTGGAAATCTTGCAAATTATTTCATGACGACTGTCAAAAAAGGGGACGACCTCACTTAACTGGACAGTTTTGGTTACTCGAACCGCGTGGCATGGCAGTGCTGACTTGAGCCTTACTCAGACATTTTTTTAATATCTCTCTTTTTATTTGGAACAAAATAAGATCGACAAATCGTAAGAAAACAAACTAGAAAGCAAAAAAGAAAATAAGTAGCTACCAAAGTTTGACACAATAATGACACAATGTAAAATTGTAAAATATATTTTAACAATTGTATTTAAAAAAAAAAAATTTTAACTGCGCCAGTTCAAAAAAGTATGTGTATGCGCCAGGATGTAAAAACTTGTGCGATGGCGCAGTTCAGAGAAAACATTGCTCTCAACCATCGGAAGTGTTGGCATTCGGCCAAAGTTCACCGACCCATATTTCGGACACAGATGGACAAATAGAATCTAAAATTTTAGTTTTGTAATTTAGTCATCTAGTTTAACATATGTGCCAAATTTTAACAAAATCCAAGATGGTGCTGTCAGATACTGTGTTGATTTGACGTGGAATGGTCCTATTCCAGTATTGGAAACTCCTATGGATGTTCTTTTCCACTTCACGAGTAATAAACCCACCTGGTCTCTCGTTAGATACCTGGACTAATGTGTCTTGAATAATGCTTTTTTTTTTATTTATATTTTATTTTATTTTAAAATTTAAAAGTGTTATGTAAATTTTACTGTCCGATGTATGAAATTAATGTTACTTAATTAATTTGAAGCAATCAAAACATAAATAGACTCGTAACATTGGTAATCCGAAGGTTTTTTGGAAACGCCAACTCTGGCAATTCAATGTGTTCACTTGTTAATATTAAATCTGAGAAATGAAACTTAATTCGATTAAAACTCAATTTGTATGATAAAACAGGAATTTAATTTAATAGATATTTCATCAATGGAGGCATAATTTCGTCAGCATTTAAGTTTTGGATTCGCAAAACAAACAAAAACGTAAAAGTTTACCATTTCGATATTTTTACATCAAAACAATTTAAGCACACAATTCAAAAGTTTTGAAATTCACAAATCTAACAAGAATAAGAATAAAACAAAACTCTATTTTTTTATTTAATGCTAATTTAAATTATACTAAAAATTTGAGTCATTAAATTATACTATTAAAAAATCTCACCTGCCAACGAAGATGCCAAAGTGAATTCAAGTCCTTGTGAACCTTGACATTCGGGTGAGAGAAAATCAAGGTCAGGCTGAACAAGAGGGGACACCTTCGTGGACCACATTGGGGTGAGGGCAAACTGGGGTGGCAGGTAAAGAGTAGTAGCTGACTGAGGGATAACCTGTTGAGGAGTTTGAGGCGTGGATTGAGGAGGTGGTGATGATGATGATGATCTTTGCGAATCTTGCCGGTAATGATGATGGTAGCTCTGCCTTCGAAAAGATGAGATTGGAGGTGTTCCATCCACAGAGGTTGTGGCCATGACCGACGGCGATGCTAGGGAGGGTAGTGGAGAAGCGGAGTGTTGCGTTGGCAGGGGATTCTGAGAAGTAAAAAATTGGATTTCAATGCAACAAAACAAAGATTGATTGCCGTGCATTTGGTTCACGTTCAACATTTCTAGTGACGAAGATGATGATAATGCCTGTGAAGGTTGCAATATTAATGATGGTTATTATCGTAATGTCATCGATAATGGCAGGTGTCGGTTGTGATGATGCCATTAAGGATTAGGTTTCAATGGCGTCTTAAAATTAATTCCTCTCTCCATCCATTCTGGTAAACTTCACAAACTATCCAATCTTTCGACTGTATTCTGCAAAGTTAGGAAGAATAAAAAATAAAAATAAAATATAACAAATCGCACAATCTTTCAATAAGAAACAGTTGTCAGACCCCAGGACACTGATGTAATCCTAGAACAAACCAGGAAGTCTAATTGTAAATCCGATATGAACAACTTTCACTTTAACCGCAAAATATTTCCAGTGACTTTAGTGATTTCCTAATTCCCCTGACAGAGATCTGGCCAATCAAAAGTCATCAGACGCTGTCAACGTTACTTGATCCTGTCTTAATCATTTCCCGCGTCTCGCCACACCGAATCTGTTTTATGCAATCCACGTCTGCGTGAAATTGAACATTTTCTCCTTTTCAATCCCTCGTTCCATCCACTCTGAAACCACAGGTGTGTGACCCTCATAAATTTATTTGCATGGCTGGTTTTAAGCGTGAGCTACATTTATTTTGCGTCAGCTCATCCCTAGGATGTGACAACTTTTTATCTCTTAAATTTTTTTTTAATTTTCTGCTCCTCAACACGATCAATGACATGTTTCCTTTTCCTGCACTAGATAACCGCTTATTGACTCGTCTTTGTCCACGATGAACGAACAAACGGTGCACCGGACTGTTTGCCTGTGGAAACAAGATAAAAATAATCCATCCGTGACCTCTTTCATTTCTCTCTCGTTTGTTCATTCATCCATCCATTCGTTCATTCATTCACTCTCTTCTTTTCCTTAGAAATTTCTTTTCATTCAAACAGCTCCTGGAAGGGTTTTTAAAATTTATTTCACCCTCAAATGGAGTGCGATCGCCTGCATTCCTGCAGATGAAAGCCAGTATTCCATTGGTGTCTGAAGCAATCATGCGTGACTGGAATGAGTTGGAAAAATGGACATCGGTGTCGTTGAAAAATACAAATGGTCGCAATCAAAAATTCTTCCTGGCTCTACGATGTCAGAA
>JAJTWR010000458.1:1332500-1340000 GCA_021613335.1 Whitmania pigra | reverse complement strand
TGCGCATGGATGTGCACTTCTTTGGGTTCATCACCAAACCCACCTTTTCCATTGCTCCTTCGTGTTGCACCAACAGCATTTGCATTCCAACGTCAGTTGCGGACATCAACAGGAGGTCATCTGCAAATGCAATGTAATTGCTCTTAATTGTGTATGCGGCATCTCCTGTTGTTCCGATTGATCCGTCCATTTCACTAAGGATCATGTCAATAACGGCATTGAAAAGCATTTGAGACATTGGATTTACATCTCTTCCTAAGAAAATGCGCCTGTTCATCTCCTCCCCCTATTGATACAAACCCAATTATCCTTGTATTAATATAATTCTGACAGGTATTCAATTAACAGCGGCGGTGCTTCAAGTCGAGAAACAGCCTTAATGATCGATTAATTAGAGATCGAGTTTCTGAGAGAATACTTTTGACACATCAACAAAAGTCAGATTTAACTTTTTCAGTTTCTTTTTCTTGATGAGGGATTTAGCCAGCCATCTATTATCGGCAAGACCATCTCCGTAACGAACCTCTTTCTGACATAGAGACAATGGCAAAGAAATCATTCGTTTGTTGAGAATTCTGTGGAAGAGTCGTCTGATGAGGGAACTCACTGTAATCGGTCTGAAATCACTTGATTTGGAGTGAAATCACTCTTGGTGGCTCCTGTTGTCTTGGGAATGCAGGTAACTATTCCGAGAATTTTGAATGGCAAACCTGTCAGCAACGATAGAGATAAGGACTGCAAAGTCGGTGTTCTTGATCCATTCTATGTGATGTTTCTTTAGTCTGTCATGTCTTGCATCAGCATCTCGGAGTCCTCCTTATGGTGAAATTCATCGCAGGCGATGCGAAACTCCAAATCGTACAGGAATAGGATCATATAATATGAAATTATTGAAACATTTAAATGTTATTGTTATTATTATTATTATATTATTATTATTATTACATTATTATTACAATTATTAGTCAATATCAGGAAAATATACGATGAAGAGCCTGATAAATTGTAAGACCTGTTTGCATTATTGAATTGACAGATGGATATATGGACTTGCAAATGCAACAATTAAACTGGAAAACATTTCCGCATCTTTGATAGCAGGCGGAAGTCAATACATTTCAGGAAGTCTATATCATTGTGATGGTGATGATGATTATTATTATTATTATATATTATTATTATTATTATTATTAGTTATTATTAGTATTAGTATTATTATTATTATTATTATTATTATATTATTTATTATTAGGATTATTATTATTATTATCTTATTATTATTATTATTATTATTATTGATTATTATTATTATTATTATTATTATTATTAATTATTATTATTATTATTATTATTATTATTATTATTATTATTATTATTATTATTATTATTATTATTATATTATTATTATTATTATGATTATTATTATTTATTATTATTATGATTATTATTATTATTATTATTATATTATTATTATTATGACAACAGTAAGCATAATAATAACAATTTATAATTAACATTATACGAAATTATTGCAGCAAAAAGTATTTCTTATTTCATCCATCATGCCAATGTTTACACATCCATCAGCTTTTTCACGACATTGTTTTCCAGCCCACGAAGGAACATTTATTTAATAAATATTTATAATTTTTCGATTAAATACAATTAATTATTAACTAATAATAATTTTAACTTTTAAATTATCAACACATATTTATTAAATATTTATAACTTGAATAAGCATCAACATATATAATATCTAATGAAAGTAATAAATGTAAATATCTAATTAACTGATTGGCATATTAAATGCGACCATTTGATGAATTAATTAGCATGATAAATTTGGCTAGTCATCTTCAGTGTAAATAGTATTACATTAATATGTTGACGTTAATTCGTCACGTGACACGTGGCCTATTGAATAAATGATGCTCGAAATATTACCACATCTTCCTGAAAAATTAGGCGCTCACACGTCTGCCGATTGTTGTTCCCGCTTTAAAATTGATTTAAATATAAATAAATAAATATATTATTAAAAGAACTTATTAATTAGCTGCAAAACTATTTAGCTGAGGAATAGCTTTAGTTTTTTTCATTCCAAATTTTATAACAGCAAAACTAAGGCTCAATCAAAAATATTTTAAATTGTATTCATTTTTTAATATATAATTATTTTATAAATGTATTCATTTCCTTAATATGTGCAATTATTTACCTTTCTTCATATTTATTGATTGACATGTATTAAAAATCTGCACTCCTAAGATTCGGCCACTTTTGCATGTAATAATAATAAAAATATTCGCCCACTTTTATGGCACTAGGAACTGGAGAAGGAAGTCTTTCCATGTTTCCCAGGAAGTTGGCCAAACTGGCAAGCACAGGTTCAGTTGCAAAAGCCAAACTGTCGCTGGAAGTAAGTGATGGTTAATAAGTTAATTAAATAAATATTTTCCTTAATTTCTTAAACACATTATTAAGAATTATAAACTTGCAGAGTGTTAGGTAAATTGTTAATTTTGCGTCTACGATGATGATGACGATGATATTGATGAGGATGATGATGATAATAATTTCGTAAGGTTAAAATATTTATTTGCAATGACAAAATATAGCAAATGTTCGCATCGCATAATAATATATTTTCAAATAGTTTTAAAAATAGTTTTAAAATACCATCAAGAAACTTGTGAGAATTTTCAAGGAAGAAATGTTTGAAAGATTGAAATATTGCATGCTCCTTGTGTTAAACAATATTTTTGCCAAGTTGGCAAAACACTAAAAGTAATAAAAAGTATATTCAAATAATTGAATAATTATTGACTTTGTAATTTAAGTTATCTTTAATTCATAATTTAACTAGAGAAGTAGGCTCCATTTTAATATTATAGATTTTATCATAAATTTACAATAAAAATAAAATAATATAAAATAAAATATAAATAATAAAAAAAAAATATTAATAATAATAATAATAATAATAATAATAACATTCCGTGTCAGCGCCAGCGTCATTAAAATGAAATTTAAATAACTATCAAATTGAAAGGTTGGGATCTGCATCGCGTTCTACTCAAATGAATTCAAAGAAGCGAAATTTAAATTTAAGAAATTTTTGAAATTACAATTCCTTACATTTATTTTATTTTAATGTTTCACAAATTTTACTAATGACTTCGGCAAAAAACAGAAAGTAATTGATAATAATTATATTATAATGGTAATAATTTATATTGATGTCAATATTAAATATTATAAAACAATAATGATTAAAAAACATAACCAAAATATATTAATAATATATAATATTAAATAAACAAAAGTCAACAAAATAATTTATTGTAATAAGGAATTATTTACAAGAGTGCCGGAAAATGGCTCAAAGCACGAAACAATTTCGGAGGAAAAATAAATGAAAATAAAAGAACAATTATCGAAAAAAACATTTTCCACGAAATAAGAAACGAAAGTCATAAAAATGTGGTTTGTTGTTTGCTCGAATAATTATTTGTGATTATTTTCTAATTGCAAACTTTCCTTTATAATTCAACGTCTGTTTTAAGAAATTAGAAGCACGTGATGCTCACACGATTTAAACATTCATTATCATTAATTCCATTTAAATATCAACTAAAATACGATGCCTTAGAATATCATTCGTGCTGCAAACAATAAGCAATTAATTAAAAACGAAATCGATTATTTGTACAATTATTTAGTTATTATGAGTATAATTACTGAATTATTATGGTAAATTAATTAATTAGTTAAATGCATTCTGTAGTTCAGGTAACTAGGTAACATCCAATCAACCTGCCGTTACCTGCATTCTTCAAGAGGATGAAGCACCTTGAGAATCTTCGGGTGGTCAAACTTGAGCATCCAGTCGATGTCCTCCCTGACCAAATCAGTCAACAACTCTCTCGACTTTGTTCGACTCAGTCCGACTGATCCTGAGTGCTTCTCAATTGTCTTCTTCTCGAATAGGAAAATGGAACATGGCTGCAGTAGAAGTTGAATTTTAAGAATAAAAATAATAACAACAATAATAATAAAAAATTTCAAATAAAAATTATCTTCTGTAATGTTGTTTTGTCTTTAAATTTTGAAATCCCCTTTAAATCATAAAGCACTTTGGATAATCTTTGGAAAAAGATTTTTTATGTTTGTCTTTTTCTTTAATACAAAATTTCAATTTTATTCAAAAGACAGGCATAAAAATTTGTAAACGTGCAAATCTCAGAAGGTGGTGCATTTTAAGATTCAAAAATTGTTAGAAAAACTCTCAACCAATGAGGAAAACGAGGAATTGAAAATTAAAATATTCTTCGCTGAAATTAGGATCGTTGTAAAATGTTCGCTTCAAAGAAATAAAACATTGAAACAGTTTTTTTTTAGGTTGTTAGAGCCAAATATAAAATTCTAAAATTGGTCTTAAAAAATTATTTATTCTTCTTTCATACCTGCAGGAATAATATAAATAAATCATTAAGACATAATACTAATAAATCGTTAAGGTATAATATTAATAGATCATTAAAGAATATGGTGTAAGGTATATTATGGAGGAGAGGCTTGAAAATTGATTAACTGTTCTCAAGTTACTTTCATGGCTAAATTTATCTGCGTAGTTCGAATGATGAATTGTTATAAATAAACAACTTGCTTTGATAACAGATCCATGATATCTATTGATTAGTGACAATTGAGGTTCATTTAACTTAAAGCAAGTAATTAATTAAATGATTGGTAATATTAATTAGTAAAGTTAATTAATTTTATACAGCAATAATTGTGCTAAGTTGAAACAGGCGCTTTTCAGTTGAAGATATTTAAAAGGCCAGAAAGAAAATCACAAAATAGAAATCATACAAACATTCTTAACTCTCACATAAAAACTCTCTCTTTATTAGATTATTGTAATTATTAGATTTATTACAATCGCCTCAATCGTTAATTATGATTTTGCAGACGATAAAAAATTTTCACTAAAGTTTTTCACGAAACCGAAAGTCCAGGAATAAGAGCAAAAATCATTCGACCTTCAACGACACAAACGAATGTTTGCAACTCCAGAGAGTCCTTTGAAATCAATTTCTCCAGCAATCATACGTCACGAAAACAACGCACCTGGAGTGTTTGGTCTCCGCTCACCTGTTTGTCTTTTATTCTGACGCCATCGTGGACTTTCCAGACCATCATGTGACCTCCACTGGCCACTTGTTTGCCGATCTTGAAGTTCTTCGAGATGGGATTCGAAGTGTCGGAGACGAGACTTTGTTTGATGAGTGAGAACATTTCCATGCTCTTTAAAAACGATTATTTATTATTTTCTCCTTGTTTTCTCGACTTTAAGCGTGTTCCAGAGGTTTAAATTCTCGAAGATTCTTAAATGGAAACGAGTAGAAACGTGTCATATGATTGGCACGGAGATGGAATGGCGACGATGATGATGATGATTTTTATGTTAAAAATAGCTCTTTAATGTGAGCAGAATAAGGAGGACACATGGAAATCATCGTAACTACGAGAACAGTTGAAGGTGCTCGAAATGAATGAGTTTTTAGTGATTACGATGACGATGACGATGAATAGGATGATGATAATGATGATGATGATGACGATGATTGTGATGGTGGTGAAGACGGAATTGCTTTGCTGAGCGAGTCGCAACCTGTGATGTGATGTGGAGATGAGGATTATGATGACGACAACGGTGTTGCCCACGATAATAATGATCGCTCCAGAGCTTTTTGAAGATTTTCGCATGTCCTCGTAAAATGAGGGTCATCATGGAAGATGTTGAATGATGTTGACGACGACGATGACGATGACGACGACGACGACGATGACGATGACGATGACGATGGCAATGAAGATGACGATGACGATGACGATGACAATGACGACGATGATGATGATGATGATGGCGATGACGACGACGGTGATGACAATGATGGTGATGATGATGATGATGACATTGCTAATGGCGTTTGAATAACTTCAACAACGTTGAAGACATTATGACCGATCGAATTTCAGAGATTCGTTGAAAAAGAATTTTAATTCCAAAAGCGAAATTACAAAATTTGACATTTTTGAAGATGACGTCCAATTTTAAAAAAATGAGCGGAAGAAAGTTTTTAGCGATGTTTTTTTATGTTGAATTGCTTCGGTTATTTGTGACTTGTTGTACAATTTTTAATTACAAATTAAAATGCAACTTAATTGAAAAGCAAATTAACAATGTAATTAATAATAATTGTCGTCATTGGGTCTCTGAGACCATCAAACAAGTTTCCTAGAATTGATATTAATAGGGTAATTTGTGGCTCGCGAGTGCATTTCATTTGATTTCGATTAATTGGTTAAGCTGGCCAATGTTATTCTTAAACTTCAGGCAAAGGTAATTTAAAATAATGATTATTATTTTTAAGACGACTGGTTTAATCAACTGGTAGGCATGGATTGACCTTTTTTCGTGAATTTCGAATGGCTGATATTTTAGTAGAATTTGTTAGGATTGGCTGATATTTTAGTAGATTTGATTAGGATTGATAATCAGATCCGACGTATTTAAATATGGGATCGATGAGAACTGTTTTTAGGATGATTAGAAACGGTTTCCTGAGGTTTTTAGTCTAAGATATTTATCGCGTAAATAAAGATTTAGTTCCAATTCCTTGTTTCTGGCGAAAAACTTGGGGTTGATGGTGGCATCGGTACTACCTGTTACGGGCTTCGTGATAAATTGTTAAAGGCGCCATGAGTGCAGGTTGGCCGAATGGGTTAAGTGCCTGCATACGGCGGTAAACAACAGTCGTAATGCAGTGTTGTGCAGTATTGTATGTAATTCGTTACTGTAATTAAATGCTTTTTTTTGTAATTTTAACTTGTAACAAATTACTATTTTTGGTCATACTTTTACTTCGTTACCTTTTAGGCGCAAGTGCGCGTAACAAAGTAACATAAATAGAATTTTAAATTAGTTTAATTTATTTAAAAAAAAAAAATTCTAGATTGTTATTCTTTGTTTCTTTCGAGAACCTTCCTTTTTCTTATCTTCGCTCTTTTGTTATTGTGGTTATCGCCGGTCGTTTTTGTTAAATCGGAAATTCTGGATTAGTCATACCGAAGCTTTTTTAATATATAATATTATATACATATAATAATATAAGATTTAATATATCGTAGTATGGATTCATTTAAAGCCAGTTTGAGTGTCGTTAGCGAAGATAAGAGGAACAAGGGTGAAGATAGTCCGTGGCCGTATTTGAACAAAATGTTCAGATTTCAATCAAAGGAAAATCATATAAGTAGGCATGCCTACTCTGCCAACAGAAAAAAAACTATATATTCAGCATATGAAGGTTCTTCATCTAACTTGAACGCATGCATCCAACAGAAGTTAAGGAATATGGGATATCTGTTGCCAACGGTTGTCAAGCTTCATGAGAAACTGGTAGCCAAAATAGCATCTTCTAATGCAGCAAT
>JAJTWR010000458.1:1245000-1327500 GCA_021613335.1 Whitmania pigra | reverse complement strand
TATTTCGTGTTTCCAGTGGTAAGCTGAGATGCTGTCGACTTGACTGTGTGAGAGAATGATTATTTGTTGCAATTTTGTTTATTGTTTGTTAATATTCAAACGTTTAATAATGCAACAATCATATTTAAATATATATATTTTTATTTTTATACAATAATATATAATTTACACTTTATAAAATTATATAAAATCACAATATTAATTTAGATTATAATATTTTAATCATTTAATCATTTTAAACTCAAGTATAAACTTATTTAAATATATTTTTAGATCAATACTGTTATTAATAATTATTTAATTTGTTGATTAAAATATCAACTATTTTATTTTATCCTCTCACTATTTCATCTCATTGGAACCTATTTGAACGTATTTAAGTAATTATATATCTAATTAGATTATTTATTTAATTGAAGCATAATTAATCTATTAAAATATTTACTAGATAATTAATCTGCCTTTGCAGAAGCTCGATTGAATTCAAGTTTTAGTTCCAATAAAAAACAGAAGAATCTCCGACGATGTACTTGTGCGAATTAGTTTTTCATTTGCACGGACGGAGAACATAAACTCTCGACAATTAAGCACTCGACACCGATGTCGAGCAGACGAGTGACTGTCGAAATTGAGCGGGAAAAACTGAAGAAGCTGTGAGCCTTTTCGGTGCTTTTGTTACGACTTGTTTGGACGATGGACAGGTGCTCGTATGCTGCTTGGGACTTGAAATGTTTAATCTTAACTCGATACAAAATAAATAAGATTGTAGTAAATTAAAAACAATTTACAATACATCAAATCAATAAATGTATTAAATAAAAACATTTTATAATTTTAATTACTTTAAAATAAATATAACATTTAAATTTTAATTACTTTAAAATAAATATAACATTTAAAATTTAATTATTGCAGTTAATTACATCCCCTCTAAATCTTCAAAGAGAAGTAGAAATTAGATAAATAAAGCTAATTTTGAAAAATTTCTATTTCGCTCGGTCAGCATACGCCAGAACGCATATTTTTGCATGCCTTTATGAAATGGCGCAATTGAATTTATTCTATAAAATTAGGAAGCATTTACAAAAATATTTGAAAAGAAAATCCTAAATTTTATGAGTTTTTCGCAAAACTTCTCTCGTTTGTCGATAATTCTTTGTTGTCTTCCAAACACTTCAGAACCATTCATCGATGTTAAGTTATTACGTTAATATTGTATTATTGCGTTAATATTATATTATTTCGTTAATATTATATTATTACGTTAATATTATATTATTACGTTAATATTATATTATTACGTTAATATTATATTATTACGTTAATATTATATTATTACGTTAATATTATATTATTACGTTAATATTATATTATTACGTTAATATTATATTATTACGTTAATATTATATTATTACGTTAATATTATATTATTACGTTAATATTATATTATTACGTTAATATTATATTATTACGTTAATATTATATTATTACGTTAATATTATATTATTACGTTAATATTATATTATTACGTTAATATTATATTATTTCATTATTTTCTGTTTTATTTTGTATGATTTCACTAACTTCAATCTAAAGAGAGTTGTCCTATTGTCTCATAGTGACTGTGAGATATTCACATCGAGTTGTGCTAAGGCCAACGCTACGCTACGATAGCACACAAATTATGTGACCAAGCACCAATTTAGGCGAGGTCGTCCACTTTTGTGAGAAGTGGTAAGAAATAATTATTTCAACCACATTGGAGATTGTGAGAAGTGGTAGGAAATAATTACCTTAAACATCCTGGTTGCTGTAGGCAACTGGAGAGCAGTGATGGGTAGTATTTCAAATCAAGTGATTTAAAATCACGAAATAAAATCACCTTTATGATTTTTTGATTTGAGTCAAAATCATCGTGCGATGTGCGATTTTGATTTTTATTTTAAATCCTATTTTTGATGATTGATGATTTTTTTAATATGTAAAAATCACGAAATCATATAAAATTTAAATTTCAAAATTTAGTTTTTGTAAATATGTAATATCTTTCTTTATGACATTATCAGTCGATAATGGATGCAACTTCCTTTTATTTACTTGTATTGTTGTTGTTAGTGCTATTCCGACCTCATGGTTAACGAAAGTTGTAAAATTGCTGATAATGATAAAACCGCTTGTGAATTGCCGCCGCTGCTTGACTTGTAATTTTTTAAAAGTCGATATCAGGATCGAGACGTGCAACGATTTCCTATGCAATCTAATGCTTTTTACATTCTTAGCTACATGAAAAATAAATTTTTTTAACTATAAGGATGTATGACACATGATGTATGTTGGAACTGAATATATGACAAACAATTCTTATGGAACTAGTATTAGAAGTGTTTTTACGTGGAACGAATTTTGCACCAGCTGATCAGGATCAACATTTATAAATGGTCCTTGACAATGAATATTACGGATATTATGAGGATCATCAGTCTGACTTGCAAAAAGTCACTGTTAACAAGGCAAACAGTATCCGCACCAATACGATGAATTATTTGTCTGATGCGGAATGTCATCTCTCTAGTCTTGAATCAAACCTAGTCAAAAAAATCTTTGTTGTAACTTCATTTATTTATATGCCATATGCATAGCGTCAGAGGCGCTTGTAACCATTTATATAGCGGTCCTTCCCAAGGGAACTGGTGTCAGTGCAGGCTGGGTTTCGAACACCACACATTACGACTGTTGCCATTACCGCCATATGCAGGCACGTAACCTATTCGGCTAACCTGAACACCCCTAGTCACTTTGTGCGCTATAATACAAAGCTGCCACCATTAGCTCCCATGGAGAGGTTATTTAGTTTGGCAGGACTGATTGAAGCATCAAGAAGGAACAGACTACATGATTCGATGTTTCGAAAACTTTTGTTTTTGAAAGTTAATAAAAGCTTTGAAAATTGACAGTGTTTAAAAAGTTCGTGCACTTTTTGGTCAAAGTGATTTGATTTTGATGATTTTAACGTCAAATCACATGCGTGAACCTGATTTTAACGTGAAATCACATGCTTGAACCTGATTTCGATTTCCAATCACTTTTTGTCTGGTGATCTTGATTTTGATTTCCAATCACTCTGAACGTGATTTTACCCATCACTGCTGGAGAGGATGCGATCGACACAAGAAGGCCAAAGAAAGCCTCTCATGCCGATGATAAACGTTGAGTTAGGATGGCAAAAACCGCCCCCGAATAAGTCAGGAGAACCAAAGGGCCGAAACATTGGAATATGTGGAAGACCGAGGATTTATTTGGATTTTCAAGGCATGGTATTAAGACACTGAATCAAACAAAAGTTTTCAAAGCTTTGCTAAAAAGTTGATGGAAAATTATGTAATGACTGCTTAATCCCTACTCAACGGTAGGTTGTTATGGCTCCCGAGCTCAAATTCAGCACATCCGGTTCCTTAGAGCTAATTAATCAAAAATAAAAAATGAAAATTAAGCTTTAAAAATTGTTAATCAAAAAGTTCGTAATTAAAAGTGCAGGATGAATGAGTACTTTAAGAGTGGCATTATGAGATATCCTCATTCTTCGATGACATAAATGATATAGAGCCTAAGTTTATCATCATAATCGCTGCCATCTCTTTCACAGACATCACCAACATCGTCAACATTATCACCAGTAATAAGGTAATATAAATGTGAGCGACCAAAATTAAAAAATGAAAAGGCAGGATTTTCTATAAAAAAAAATGGAAATTTATTAATTTATTGGATAAAACATTTTAAAAAATATCGGGAATATCTGAACGTCAAAAACCTGCTGACAACCAAAAAGCTTATCTCGACACTCAAACCACAAACAGCGTGGCAGGGCTCAGGAAAATGCAATAAGGCATTTTTAATGGCACCAATAAAATGTCAACATTATAATTAATTACCGGGAAAACATTATCAACTGGATGCGGATGCTTGAAAGTTTAAATTTCAGTGGACTCTGTAATCGAGGAAGATGATGACAGAATGTTTTCATAATGTCGATGACAATGACAATGGCAGTGACGACGACGACGATGATGATGGTGATGATGATGACGATGGCAATAGTAGCGATGAAGATGATGATGAATCATTTTTATGAATCACGAGAAAATGAAGATGCAGGTGGAAATAAATAAATTCCTTTCACGTCGAAAGTGTAAAAAATTTCCATTGAACTTGGAAACATCTTTTTTCCTATGCTCCATTACGGCAATTCAGAGTCTGAAAATTTTCCTGCATTTATCCAGACTGTCGTCTCAAGCAGTCTGCGGTAGAAAAATTACTTTTTCTGCCAGGCGTTGAGAGCCTGCAATCGACTTCAATTTAAAAATTCCTTTTTTTTATCTCCTCCTTTTCCGTTTTATTCAATCGTTCAGTAATTCTTTTAAATTTTAATTAAAATTTTATGTCAAGGAAATTATTAAATTATTATATTGTAATATTTGTTTTTATCATTTATAAATTCTTATAATGAGTTTTTGCCATTTATTGTTAGAAAATCGAATTTGTTCAAACTGTCTTTTGTTTTCAAATACACAATTACATACAAATAATGAGTCCTCTGTTATAAGTTTGGATAAATGGAAAAGAGAAAGCTGCCAAGAGACCTGAAGGAATGACGGATTGGAAGACAAACGAGGTGCGGAAAATATCCCAAAATGGATGGATGTCTTGTAATTAAAGCTCAATTGGAAAGCCTACTTTCCATCACAATTAAACACGTTTTATTTTCTCCTGAGAACATCCGTAATAGTTAATAATAATAATAATAATAATAATAATAATATATAAGGTAACGAATTAAAAGTATGACCGAAAATAGTAATTTGTTACAAGAAAAATGTAATTAATTGCAGTAAAAAATTACATGTAACTCGATACTGCACAACACTGAATAATAATTTACATCCGTAAAATCTCCTCCAATGCCTCACAATGAATGATGATTCGACCTCAAAGCTCATTACAAAGTAGTTTACCTCAGTCTTCTTAAACCGCTGTAAATTAATGTTATGTTCAATGGGCGGAGAGATTTAAAGTGCTTCGACAAAATTATCTTGAAAATCTCTAAAAAAAAAAACAAAATAAAAAAATTAAAATTAACAACATTTGATTCGAAAACATCTAATATTACTTCTTTTTGAAAAAGAAATTCAGCAGCCCAAGAAATGACTGTGACGAATGATAGCCAACACATGACCTTTTGTTGGCAGGTCTGACCCCAAAGAGATAAGCAGGGCATTAAATGGCCGATATATATGAGGTTCCAGAGTGATAAATTCCTTCTCTTTATTTTTCCTGCCAAATGACTTGTGTTAGAATGTTATCAAAAATGTCTCTATTTCCTTCTTTACGCCTGCGTCCAACATGTGAGAACTTTTCCTGTTTTCCTTTCATAAAGAATATAAATTCTAATTTATATTATTATTATTATTATTATTATTATTATTATTATTATTATTATTATTATTATTATATCATAAGCAGTATAAATTATATTTATATTTGCTAAGATCCGATTTTTTTACCTAAATTTAAATTTTACAGATATCAGTAGCTAGGGTGCCGAGGTATGTATGTCCCAGGGTTCAGGGGCGCCTAAATGAGGCTTTTTATGTTCGTATTATATACAACAATATATTATAATAACTGAACAACGGTAATAAATCGGTCACAAAATGTCTGCAGCGGCAACGTAAGACTTATCGTAATAATTATCATAATAAGACTTATCTACCACCCATTGTGGACGGGTTTAAAAAAGCTTTACCCATAAAAGAGCAGAGCGGGAGTCTGAAACACGTTGGAGCGCAAGATCAGAAGCAGTCAAAGCTATCCATGAAGGACTGGATGAACTCTAGTAGGGCTGCCAGACTAATTATCGGAGGACTAAACTGTGACGCCTAAACCAGAAGTGATGCAGAACATTTACTGGCTTATTAAATTTTAATTCCATACTTTTCGGAACGCCATTCTTGGAAAAATTGTTCGTTTACAGATGCGCTTACAAGATCCTATTATGTCTTTCAAGAAAGCAGCAACTGATATTGAATCTTTGGAGCAAGAACTCGTCCAGCTTCATGATGATTTTAGCCAAGTTGCTGTAGAAAATGCCAAAACAGCCTGGGGATTGAGATGGACAGAAGAAGGCGACGGTGGGAGATTCCTGGCAAATTGGCAAGACTTTCAGCAGAAGAAGAAATTGTGCGGGTTATGAAAAGCATGTTTGATCGACTTCAATAGGAAATGCCAACACGTTTTTACGACTAAAAAATTTGGATTGCTGCTTTAAAATGATTCTGTCTATAATTTATCAAAATTGCGCAGATTTTGGAAATTACTAAGACACCGTAATCAATGGGCACGAACTTTTTACAGAATTTGCTCAGTAACTGTAATGAAGTTCTATTAGAAACTCCATTGGATCTTCTTGGTTTTATTCTGTTTTATGAAGATGACTTGTTTCAAAATCTTCTAATTTCACTGCAAATTTTATTAAAAACAGTAGCAGTTTCAATTGCAAGCGGTCGTTCAGGAAATTGAAACTTATTTTGTCATATTTGCTTCGATGGGACAGGATCATCTAGGCCAGTGGTGCACATCCTCAGCCGTCATTTGGACCGCGATGGCTGACAAGAAAATTAAAAAATAGGTCTTTCAGTCAAAAGTTCGTGAATGAACACGGAGGAAACACAGAGGCATGCATCTCTAAAATCTAAAATATTTTCTCGCTGGACTAACATACAGCCGAGTTACTGATTAGTTTCATGGCATGGCAGCTATGCCCCACCAATAATCTTAGAGTGCGTCGTGATTTTGTAGCTTTTCATACACCTCGACTCAGTAGACCTCCACAGCCTCTGTCATTTTTGATATTTGATTATTTTCCATCATAACAGCCTGATATCTCAAAGCTTGTTGCAGACATGCAGCCTCAGCCATCACGTTGTACACTCTCGTCAACTTAAAATTGTCAAGATTTCCTATGAACATCAGCCCATATAGTTCACAACTTTGTCCTTCTTCTCCTGAACATGTGTCTTATTGCTTGCGTTGTCTTGTTGTTGAAGAGGTATAAATTTGGAATATATTTTATACGGTCTCATTAGCTCGGCCCCCGGAGGTTCATTGAATTCTGTTTGCTCTAAGAGATCTTGCTCTTGTTAAAGTTGCAAGAGAGACATTGGAAAAAAGAGAATTTGCTTATGTCAAAAACCAGTTTGCGACAACGAAATCAAGAAAAATAAATCTTTTGTAGACTGTAAATCAGAATAAAGCATTGATTAAATGAGTCATGCAATATAATTTCTATAAATTGCTTCTTTAAATACACTGTTTCATTAACATTTAATTTTTGTCCTTATTCGATGTAATAGAAAAACGCGATTAAACGGGGTGGAGGGGGATGCCAATTTTATAGTTCGTCCTCGAGCGAAAAATAGCTACGTCACAGCCACTAAACCGTGCCTTTGATTGTTCGAAATTGCATAAATTTATATATATATACTATAATTTATATTTATATACTATAAATTTATATTTATAAATATATTAGAGTTCATCTAAATATTTATATTTATATATATAAATTTATATTTATAAATATATTAGAGTTCATCTAAATATTTATATTAGTCTTAGAGAACTCTGGTGATTGTTTCAAAATCAACTTTTAAATCGTGCTTGTCACTGTAACTTTAATTTGTAACACTTACTCCCAAATAAGCAACACCAACAATAACAGTAGACATTATAAAGACAATTTGAAAACTTCAAGGAAACAAATACAAATGAATTTGACATATATTTGGATGAATGAAAGACGTTTCTATGATTCCTGTCATTCTCGCATGTATTTGTGTACCTATGTTGTCCACACTCATAATTTATTCTTTAATATTTGAGCATTTTAAAATTTTTTATAAGTATATTAATTAATTTTCTGTAAAATATCCAAATAATTTCAAATTTTAGCTAGGCTGATTTATTATTTCAGCACAATTTTTGAACAGTTTCAGCATTTTATTGTTTTGTACAGCAGAACAAGAAACTCTTTTTTCTTTCTTTCTAGAAACTGCAATATTTTTCATCCGACGATCACAGGCACTGGTCCATGAAGTTGGAAATCGATAACTTGAAAGTTGATTCAATTCAAAGCACAAAAATGCATCCATCGTCACACAAAGCAGAGGCAAATTTCATGTGATCGTTGCATCGTCTTGCAGAAAACTTAGAAAATACAAATTAATTAAGAAAATGTAAATCGTTTCGGCGAGCCGAATTGTTCAAAAACTGATTTCCGAATCGAATGTTATGTTCACTCCTTCATTTCTTTACACTTCTTGCACTTCCTGTACTCCTTTGCACTCATCGCACTCCTTGCACTCTTTAAACTCTTGCCTGTGGTCTTGATACTCTGTTCGGTCTCTGAGGACGACCTGAGACGTTGTGCTGGTGTTGCTGACGACCGTGCGGCCTCGGAGTTTGCTGAGAACCTCTTGAGAACTGTTAATAAATGTTTAAATAAAGATTATAATAAATTATAAAAAATGTGAAGTAATAATACTTGTTGTTTGCTAATATTTACAAATTATAAATAGATTGATTGGAATTGGATGGTTTAATTGCGCATAGATTGACACCCAACCCAACCCGATGTTCAAATACCAAGAAGACACTCACAGTATCTGGTCTAACTGGCCTGACCGGAGTTTCTGGCAAAGGCTGAGCGTCGCCTTCCTCGGAGGATTCTTCGAAATCGTCGTCAAGGAAGTCGCGGATCTGAATTTATGGAAATAAAATTGAATAAGGTCACGATTTCTTTCCTAAATGCTTGTTTAATATTTGTACGTCTATTCATTTTATAGACAAATAAAGCATACTCACCCAAGTGAAATAGCTTCTCCTGACACAACTGACGCACTGGGTGAAGCCGGATCCAACGTTATCAGATAGACAGGTGCATTCTTGGCATTGTGTGGGTTGAGCCTTCCTAGCCACAAGTCTGGAGAATACGTCCACGAAGGATTTCTGAACTTGGTTTGGAGTGTCGAACCACTGTCTCGAGCTGAAGACGATGCCAGTCGTGTCGTGTGTCATGGCGGCACAAAAGTCCTTTGGCATTCTGATGAAGGATCTGAGGCTACTATCTCCCTCTAGCTCGCTGTTGACGTCTCTCTTGGTGTAGACCTTATCGTCGTCAAATCCTGGATAGCGATAGAAAAGGTTTTGAACAGAGAAGTGATTTAACTTGATGTTCAAATAATGAAGAGCAAATATTTTTTAAAGTTATCTCTTATGATTATGATAAATATTATCTCTTATGATTATGATAAGATAATTTACAACCCGCCAAAACTAACCGAAAATGAAGGCAGATTTCGTGTGGGAAGAAGACTTGACCCTGATTACATCTGGAAGGAGAGCGTGGAACTTAATGTCTGACTGCATGATCATTCTGTGTACGTCAGGATACAGAAGTCCTGAAGTTCCGTTGCACGAGTGGCAAGGAATGAAGATGATGGTCTTTGAGGCACCAGTTCTGAAGGGCAGTTTGGCAGCAAACTGGATGGCAGCCATGCCATCGACAGACTTATCTGATGGATTCTGAGAATCAAAGTTTGCCTGGAGAAGAGAAAAAAATAGTGTTTTATCAGAATTTATATTTATTAATATCTATATGTGAATGATACGAATTGTTTTTTTAATCATAATATTTTATAATAATAATCATATTATCTGATTATAACACATAACACTTTCAGTGTCTTGCTCACCCTTGGAACCTTGTCGAATGCATTGAACACGCGTCCATCGATAGTATGGAGTCGTGGAACAACGTGCTTTCCACCGTAGCTGACCAAAGCAAACCTCGTCAGTTTTATGTCCTCCTGTTTTGATGACAAATTGAAATTGTGTTCCAATCAAATTCTTTATTATTATTACAAGTTTTTAGCGGTTTTAATAATGAATTAGAATAATAAATATTAGTTAGAATAATAAATAACATACATCGTTCAATACCATACTTCAATAATAAGAATTGTGAATTTTTATGAGCGTTTACAGATAACATTCAAATCTCATTAAAGTGAATAGAAAATCATTACAAACCGATTCGACGAAGGCCTTTTGAAGGGTGTCAGTCAGTGATCTGATTCTGTCAAAGACCCTCTTGTTGCAGAAATCACTTTGAATGACGAGCACAACATCGGCCGCTCTGGATTCGGAATCCACGTTGATAGCAAACATTTCTCCCTCCAAATGAGTCGACTCCTGGAAGCTGCACTTGACTGGAAATGGTAAAAATTAATTATGATTATGCTCGGTGAATTAGTCATTATTTATTTAATGTTTGTTTGTTTAATTAATTGGAATGAATACGTTATGGCTGGTTAAGGATTATAAATATCGAGAACTATGTCCGGACTTTAATGAAAATTTAATTGTTAATTATATTTGATTTCTAATCGCATTTAAGAAAAATTTCATAACTTTATAAACTATAAAGTTTTATATAAAAAATTATCTAATATTAAAAATAAACTCGATAAGAATCCAAGCTGAACTCACCGCATTGTTTCGGCATTCTAACTTGGATTCCTTGGATTCTGCACTCCCTCTGGTAGGCTGCTGAGATGCGACAAACACCCTCCATGACCTGTCCCGTGGCATCACCTCTTGGCACTTCGTTCAGGCACATTTGGAAAAAGTCAGTTGGATCGACGTGGCGGAAACAAGAATGGAACGTTGAATCACTCAAGTTCTGGAAGTTCAAGGTTATGATTTTTAACATTTGCATAGCAATGCTACAGTACAATAAATAAATGAATGAATTACTTTAAAGTAATGTTATGTATTGTTACCAAATAATAAAATATTCTAAAGTACAAATACTTATCCTTAATAATCTCTAGGAAAAGAATGAATGACAAACTCACGAAAGTTGAGAGGCAAGAATCATAGGCAACGGAGTTCAGCTGATGTTGACTGAAAACTGCTTTGTTTGTTGATCCACACTGGCTTGAGGCACTCCAACTTGTTGCAAAACTATCTGCACCTGACACCTAGGTTAGACAATCATCATAAACAAATCATTTAATTGATTCATTGTACGATGTATGTAATCTGAAATAGCGATTTCAAAGTGATTACATCAACTAAGTAAAAATACAATACCTGTACGCCTTCAGAGTTCAAAAAGTCGTCTGCCTTTTCGAAGTTCTTGGTTCCGAAAAGACCAGCCAATTTTCCATGATACCATCCAGCGACGGTCAAACTGCACTGGTCGTGGACGATGTCGCAGATTAACTTGAAACCTCTTTCGCTAACTAGCTGGACTTCATTCTCTCCAACTCTGATGACGTGTGTGTTGAGGTAATGGAAAGGCAATTCAGTCCTCAAGTCATCGATCAAGATTCTTCCGTCGGGCAAAACGTCAAACTGCATGAAACATTAATTATATTAGTTATTAGTTTATATTAGGTAACATTTGACATTAAGATAACAAGACAAGAGTGCAAATAGAAAAAATACTAAATCTCACAATTTTGTTTTCGATAACAAAACCTTGCTCTTTGAAACTTTTGATGGCATTTCCAAACCAGAAAGTCTTAATTGGAAATAAATAAAAAGGTAGCATACCTTGCGACCATCGGTGAAGATGGTGATGCTCTTCTTGAAGGCATGTCCCCTTCTCAGTCTGCTATCGTAGTTGACGAAAGCTGAGAAAGATTTATTAACAAAATCTCTGGCAAGGAGATGAGTGCAATCGCTGGCAAATTGGAACATTCTGCCATCGAATGTTCTGAAATGCTGGGCTCCTGTAAGACTGGCAGTGGCTGCAAAAACAGGAAAACAATTTTAATATCCTATATTTAATAAAGTCAAATTTGTTTTTATCAGAAACACTTTCAAACATTAAAGTTTCCTAAATTTTATCAGTCCTGTATTAAGTAATATTACTAATAATTTATTACTAGCAACGTACATTTGAAAGGTGGAATAAGATTAAGAACTTTCTCCCAATTATATGAGTACATTTCCTCAATGAAGGCTGTCATGTCCCTCAACTCATCCAATGCTTTGCCGAAAAGATTTCCTAAAATTTATATATATATAAAATTATAATATAAATTAATAGCTAATGTGAAAATTAATGGAAGTATAAATCTTGGAATAATTCTATCGTATTGGTCTGTAAATTAAACGTCATAACATCGCAATATCGCTTACCCATGTTTCCTGAAAGTCCTTGATACTCAAATCCCAAGATAAAATCAATCCATTCCCAAATTCTCGGCGGCACAAAGAGCTGGTACTCGTAGTTTCCAGTCTCGGGCTCCCAGATGGTCCAACGATTCTCAGACACTTTGAGGAAGTATTCCAATGCGTCTTTGAGTTTCTCGCTTGCGTAATGATCCGTTGTTAGAGCTCTGAGTCCATTGATGATATCGGTCACTCTATTGCTTGAGTAGATCAAACTGTAAATGGACTTGTACTGCGAAATGAAAACAAAAACAAAGTTTAAAGCAAAGCCATTAGGTAGACATTCAAAATACATGATTTAAAAATCTGACGCTACGCACATGGCGCTTTATAAATTAATTAATATTATTACTATTATTATTATTATTATTATTATATTATTATTATTATTATTATTATTATTATTATTATTATTATTATTATTATTATTATTATTATTATTATTATTATTATTATTATTATTATTATTATTATTATTATTATTATTATTATTATTATTATTATTATTATTATATTATTATTATTATTATTATTATTATTATTATTATTATTATTATTATTATTATTATTATTATATTATTATTATTATTATTATTATTATTATTATTATTATTATTATTATTATTATTATTATTATTATTATTATTATTATTATTATTATTATTATTATTATTATTATTATTATTATTGTTATTGTTATTATTATTATTATTATTATTATTATTAATATTATTATTATTATTATTATTTTAGAACTAGCTTACCTTTTCGATTGAGTTGGCGACTCTGTTGATCATGGATTTCACGCATCTGTTTGACAAAATGCTATCGATAGCAGCCCAAAACCTTTCCCTAATTTCTGCTTCAGTCATGGCTGGAAGTTGTTTCAGCATTTCCAAGAACTCTCTAACTTCTGGCAAGCTAAGGATTTCATACAGAAGTTCTGTGGGGAAACGACAAATTGGAAGTTGAATGTAATCTTGAAGTGATTTCAAAGTAATGAAGCAATCAATGCAAGTGAGCTTTTATGGCATCGACATTTATTTTACATAACATCCATATATTTTTAAATCTATTAATAAGCAAGAATTTACTAGTTATTGTTAAACGTAGTAACTCAATAAAGATTATATTTGAACATCGATGAAACAGAAAAAAATCAAAGCTAGAACCTTTCAAGCGGTTTTCAAAATCTTTGAAAGCGGAATTGATTTTCAGCAAAGCTCCTTTTATATGCGTTTCAAGGACTCTCAGATGAGTGGCCACTTGCTCCAGAATGCGATCCACTTGAACTGCAAGAGCTCTGAATCCGACCTTAACTTTTTCGTATAAAACTTTCATTGCCTCGGCAGTAATTTGCAGTGATCTCATGAAACAGTGATTCAATTGCTCGACAAAAGCCCTTTAAGAAAAGGAAAATAAAAAATGAATCTTATTGATCGATGAGTATATATTTAGGTGGTGGTTAACGTAATCACTTGCAATTAAATACTTGGCTAACCTGATGCCATCAATAATAGACCTGATGTGGTATATATTTTCTCTGTACATTCTCTCAAACTCTCCAACATAGCGCTGGTAAGTTGATACGATTAAACTGCCCCATTCTCCCATGATCGATGCATAAGGTTCAGCTGCTGCTCTCAACCTATCAGCCTTGAAACTGGCATCGTCGGACAATTCCAGCCTCAGACCTTCCCACTTTGTGCTGACGACCCTCAGTCTTTGAGAGAATTCTTCCAGGTTTTGTCTGGCTCTGACCTTCCATTCGTCCCAGAAACGAGGTTTCACAAAGTTCTTGATGACCAAAAAGCTCCTGTCATCGATTGACCATCCAAGTTTGACGGCATTTTCCTCGAAGTTTTCGAATTTGTTGAGCGAAAGCGAAGCCTCACTAATGCCCTTCAGAATGCCTTCGACTTGATAGTATTTTTCTGTAAGCAAAAGAATTTTAAAAAATAACAGATATTAAAAAATGATAAATGTTAAAATAACAAATATTAATATCATTACATAAAGTACGTCAAGAAAATGTGAGGCAAAGTAAATAATAGTTAGACGAGGCGAATTAGGCGAATGAGAAATTAATACATTGGGTGAGAATTTATAAATTCTCAATTATTATTAATATTGCAATACATATCTTGTGCTTACGCTGGTTGGGGTAAAGCTTTAGGTCCACCTTCCTAGTGGGAAGGTTGACGTCAAGGACCGATTTGAAGTAGAACAAGTCATCAGTCGTGAAAGTAACGTCATAGAGAATCACTCCACTGTCAAGATCGATTTCGTGGCCTGTAGTTTTCAGTGCAGTGGTGGTGATTGGAGTTTCGATCTAGAGTAAAAAAGATGAGGAAATTCTAGAAAATAATTTGAGGCTCATCAGGGCTACACTTAACAGACCTTAATGAGGAAATCGTGTCTGACGACGTCGTAGCTGCTGCTCAGAGTAAATTCCTTCATCTCATTCGATTGACTCAACTTGTACAGCAGCTTGGTTTCGACTTCACGAACAACTTTGCCGAGCGTCATCTTAGTCTTGAGTTGAACATCGGTGTTGCTGGACGGGTGCGTGAATCTGATTCCAGTAGAAACTTCGAACTCGTTTTCCGCTCTCAAGGCATCTTCGAGGTATGCCTCCAGCAAGAACACTTCATCGTTCAAACGAAGGCTTTGCTTCCACTGGAGAGAATTTTGGAAAACAGCCGCTTCTATGACAGAGAGGATTTCCTGATCAAGCATCAATATGATTTAGCAGTGCAAATTATATAAAATGCATAATGTTAATATAATTAACATTATTCAGAAAACCTCTTACCTTGGGGAAGTCAGGATGCTCGAATGATGCAACATGTTTGAAAGACATGAGAGACATGATCAAATCGCTGTTGAGAGCAATACGACGATTTCTTATGTGATCTTGACTGTACAACCTTGTCGTGTATTGGCTGTTAACCATGACTGTGCGAGTGAAACCCACAGAGTGATTGATTTCTGGAGTAATGATTGTCACTGAGCCCTCGACCAGGTGCTTATTCCATCCAGTAGACTTGGAGGATCCCTGAATGGTGTAACTGAAGTCAGGTGTTTCTTGGTCGTCACTCCATTGGAGTCTGAGCGAATGGTGGAAAGAGTTGGCATCGAGTTTGTAGCCGATGCCGAATCCTGCCGTAGTTTCAGGGGTGATAACTGTGAGGTCGAGAGATCTTTCGGTGACTTGACCACTTTGTTCATTCTTCAAGTCGAATTCGAACCTCACCTAGATTTTTAAATTCCTCTTATTAATTGTGGCTCTGAATGTAAGTCTACCTCATGATTAAGAAATTAAGTATTTAATGTGCTTGTAAAAAAAAAAAATAAGGGGTGAGAGTGAGCACTCTCATCAATCTCAAAGTAAAACAAAATTCTTTGTTACTCACATTACTATCTGGTCTCGTTGTGTCCCAGTTCAAAGTAACAGTGCCAGAATTAGCATCTCCACTAAAAGATGAATCCATTTGGTAAGGACTGCGCAGGGTGAATGTGATGAGGTTGTCTCCTGATGTATGGCGCTTGTAATCAATGTCGACCTATAGAAGAAACAAAGCATGAATTATACACGACCATTGGTTGTATTTAATTGCTAAGTCTACCTTTTTCTCGCCATTTATTTTCACTTCAAACGTGGCCAAATGATCCTCTCTTGTGAAGTCAACGCCGTAAGCCAAGGAGAGTTGTTTCAATTTTTGGAATGGAGATTCGAATTTCAGCAGAAGATTGTGATCTCTTACTGATTCCAAGCCTAAAGTAAGTTCGCTAGAAATCCTGTGCGATGTGGACCTGCTTGTATAATCGATTGTCAATCCGCTTTCCAAGTTGGTGGCTCTTCCTCTGTACTTGAGTTGCACAAACAATTCGGAAAGTTGTTCAAAAGGGCTGGACAATTGAAAGCTTGTGTCGAAATGGTTTTGGCCTTCGTTTGAATGTTGCAACTGAACAAAGATTCTTTTTTCGCTGTTCAGGCTGAAATCTCCTCTGGATGCAACAAGTTCGATGGAGGCGAGTAGTCCGCTCGACACGTCCAGGATAAACTTTTCACGGAAAATAACGTTGTAACTAGTGACTAAGGCTTGCATTTGAGTTTTGGTTTCTTGTACGGTTGCATCAAATTTCAATTCACTTAGAGCAGGGAATGGGGTGATCATGTCGAATGCCAGTTCATTTGAACCGATGGTCTGATTCATTGAAAAGTGCCACTCAAACAGGTTAGCAGTGCTGCTGGCCATGACCATGTCAAATTTGGCTGATGAGAAATCAGATTTGTAGTAGTAAGACTCTTCTATGAATCTCAGGTTGGGATGTGAAGTCTCGAGTCTATAGGTAATGCGATGCTCAGTTCTATCATAAACGTAATTGGTGATTGCTTTGCTTCTTTGCATGTTTCTGAATGGTGTTTCCAATTTCATTTCACTAGCAATGTGAGTAGCTTGTCCTTCCATCCATGCTCTAGTTTGTGAGACAAGCAAGAACTTCTCAATTCTTGAAATAAGACCATCTCCATCCACTGGATGATTCCGTAAACCTCCAGTAAATGTTCCAGCCGGAACTTCGAGCGACAGAAGATAATCAGCTTCGGTATCGGTTTTTCGGATCTCCCCGTGTAAAGAGAATCTATCGAATCCTGATGTCGTCAGAATGGCATCCATTTTGTCTGTGTCTAGTTCGTTGCTGACGGTAAATTCAAAAGTGAAGTTTTCATATCCGCTGTTTAAAGTTTCAAACGTGGCCTTCAGATGAATATCATTTGCATTTTCGTAATTGAAACTGAGAGAATTGTTATATATTAATTCTGCGATTTGTAAATTAAATAGAGTGTTAAAGTCGTTCCACGGCCCGACATGGTCGAGGCTTATAACGTTGTACCCAAGTCCTTTGACCGGAGTTTCAATCTTTAATTCCGACTTAGCTTTGTATATGCTTTCGTCATATTCAGCATGGAAAGTGACATTGCTAATTTGAGGATATATAAGGAAGACAGCGTCTGTAGTAAATTTCTGGTGAGATCCTTGGTGATCAAATGTAAAATCAAGGAATCTCAGTATGTCGAAGGGTGAATCGATTTTTAGTTTTAATTGGATAGTCTCACTGTCGGGATGTTTAAAAATGAGGTGGTTGCTGATCGTTGAGCCAGCAATCTTGATATCCAACTGAGTGTCCAAGTCTCTGGCATCACCCTTGTGATGCAAGACGATTCCATATTCCGAAGGAACGTTCACTAAGACTTTCGCAACAACCTCTTTTCTTTCCGGCCACGACAATTCGGATGATCCAGTATAACGCACTCCATTGAGTTCTAGATGACCTTCGTTGGTCCAACCACTTCCATAAGCAAAATCTCTGGGAGTGTGATTAAATACCAGTGAAACCTTTTGGACTTGACTGAAAGGAGTTTCCAAATTGTGAGAGAGGTTTATATTTCCATCTTGAGAGAGTTCGAAAACTGTGTCCAAAGAAATCTTGTCGTCGTTAAGTTCTAAAGAAATATCAGACGAGTAACTCCTCCAGGGACCGTTCCTTCCGTATTTGAAATGAGCTCTTTCTACCTTTGAAATTGGAGTAGTGAGAGTGGCTGTGAACAAATGACTGTTTTCTTCGTAAAAGACTGAGCTCGTCAAATGAAGGCTTTTGTTATCAATGGTAAATTCTGTAGCAGTAGAAAAATTCCTCCAGCTGTGAAAAGTTATCTGGTTGAAGATTCCCACACGTTCTCTGTTAATTTCATAGTATCCCTGGGAAAGATACTTGTGATGTTGACGCTGGTAGTGATGCTTCAGTTCAGCTTTGACGTTCCTCAAATGTCTGTAAGGAGTGCCCAATGTGTACTGGAGAAGGAGCAGCTTTTTCGGATCTCTGACGTCGTAAGTGAAACTTTGGCTGATTTTTCCTGGAACTTTGTTGTGCTCAATATCAGCTGAGATTTTGAAATGCTTGTCGGTACCATTTGCAACGGAAGAAAATTTGAAAGTCCTCAAATATTCCCACGGAGAGTTTATGTTGAGATCCAACGTTTTTTCTCTACCTATGTTGGTCTCTCCTGAAATCAATACCGTTCCGCTATTGTAATCTATTTCAACTCTGGTTCTTAATCGGTTGTCAATGAATTCATTCTTCAATGAAATGGAAGCACGCTCCAGGTCTCTGCAAGTTGTGGCAATTTCAAGGCTTGCATCAAAAGCGCCAGTATGATCAAACTTCAGAGCTCCTCCAAGAGTTCCCTTTCCAACAGTTCCAAGATCGATTTCGTTAGCAGCATGATAGGTCGTTCCATCATAGCGGTTGTTTAGATCAAGTTCTAACTTTTCGTAACCTATAAATGGCGTGCCAATAGACAACTTAAAAACCAGAGCTTCCCTAGGCAAGAACTGCAGATTGTGCTGAATGGTGATACGTTGGTGCTCCAAATAGCCTGTCAATCTTCCTTCGCCGATGAAAGAGTCAATCGATTGCTTGTAATTGAGATTGATACCGAAGTTGGAAAATCCTGGACGAGGTGTCCTGATCATAAAATCTCCAGAAACTAGTCTATTATTTCCGCGGAGATGTGTGGTTCCATCTAAGACTAACTGATACCTTTCTCCGTAAACTTGAATTTCATAACGGGAGTTGACTCCTGTGGAGTTATGCTTGTGATTCCAAGTAATATATTGGTTTTCCAAATTACGGAAGAAAGTCTGAAGTGCTATTCTACCCTCCAGTGAAACGGAATTGTGAGAGATTACATTGTTTGAAGAGAGGGTGAGCGCAAGTTTATGATTTCTCGACAATGCAAGCTCTGCACTGCTCTGGTAGTTTTGTCCGTTAACCAAGTTCTTGACATGGAGGGTTATTGGTTCGAAACCTCTGAAGCCGCTGTTGATAACCATCTTACCATCGAAGTTAGGAAGAGAATTCGCATCACTTTCTAGAGTGACAGAAACGTAGTCACTTTCCCAGGCCACTTCAACAATTTGGTTTAAGCTTCTGTCTTGGATCTCTGTTTGACTCTTGAATTTTAGTGACTTGTACCCTTCAAATGGTGTGCTTGCATTTATTTTCAACTTCATTCCTTCATAAAGCAGATCAGCAACTATCCTTTTACTGGGGCTCCAAGAAACTGAAAAAGTAGAGCGGATTTGTTGACTGTCATAATTGGCCTGGAATGAGCTTGAAATTTCTTCTATTCCTGGTATTGAACTCTTGAGAGCAACTTGTCCCTGGAAATCTCCGGTTGTTGTCAGCCACCCTCTGGTTTCATATTTTCCCAATGTGGATATTTCAAAGAAGTTGTTTGGCCACTCGACTTTGGCTAGGAAACTAGGTGTAGCAGATGCGGCTATTATCGACGTGGTGAACTTGTATGCAACATGCTCTTTCAAGAGGACGGTTACTTGGCCGGTAAATTCCATTAATCGTCTTGTCACTGTTACATCGAGGCTGTGTCTAGCAGAAGGATAAAACACTTCGGCTGCAAGTTCTGCGTTGTAGCGTTCGTAGCTGTTTCCTCGGAAAGTGTATTTGCCTTCCATTCCGTAAGTATCCCCATCGTATAATGCAACTCCTTTAAACTGAATATTCTGGGGATTAGGGTTCAGATGTCCAGAAATCTCAATTGGTTTGAAACCTTCAATTTGGGATTTTATATCCCATTCATGTTTCGAAGCGTCTACAAGTCTATAAACTCCTTCGATTCTTCCAGCTTTTGTGAATCTTGGGGTAACAAATTGACCATCCACAGTGAAGCTATACGTTGGTCCAACTCCCTCCCTTACAGTTTCAGCTACTTTGAATGAGTAACCTTTTGGCAAGCCAATTTCTACGTCACCAGCGATGTTCAGAGGTCCTCTAGGGTTGTTCTTCACCCCGATGTTGACGAAGAATTCTTTTCTGCCGTGGATTGTTACTGATGTGTTTGAAAGCAGCTGGGCATCGGTGTGAATGTGATCATATTCTGCTATCCAGTCCCAGTGCTGTAGGGAGTGATAAAAAAGAAATCTTGAAGGTTACATTGAAAGTTGCAAGACCTTTGATTCATTTGGTGGAATCACATTTCAGATATGAGCAACCACGAGAGTACATTTAGTTTTTAACTTATATTGAACTATCGACAATTCATTAAGTTTTAGCGGACAGTTACCTTGGAGGGCAGTTCTACTTGTAGTTTTCCATTTATTCTTTGTCTTGGCCCATGAAGATCCAAGATTCCCGATTGAGCAACCAAGACCTTTCTTACATCGTTTTGTTTCAACTCCAGTTTTGAACGCAGAGTTGTCGTGCTGTACTCCAGGTCAACGAATGACTGAACGTTGAGGTGAGGAAATTCGCTGAACTCCCAGGATCTTTAAATGAGTTAAATCAATGTCACAAGAATTTCCACTACAACTTGGATTCTAATTTGATTATTTTCAAATGGATTGTGAATTTTTAATATATATATACATATTCTTTTATATTCTTTTTGTTTAAAAGTTTGTTTTTTATTTATTCCTTCGAAGCGGATAGTTTTTATTTTTATCACAACTAAATGTTTAGAGAAGTATTTGAAATATGGCTTACCCTTCCGTTTGGAATGATTTGAGATTGCTGGTGCTTTCATCATTAATCTTTACAACCATAGCCGCAGTTTGTGGCTGGTTGGGTCCAAAGCTGTAGTTGAGAGTTGACTTAGTCAGCCAGCTGTAGTAGCCGGGGTGTTTGCGCTCAGCTGAAGACCTAAGGTTTAGCTGGAGTATGTGGCTGGAAAGTCCAGCAATCAGTTCGTACTTGTTGACTCTAGCATTGTGATTATAGTTAACTGAAAAACGTTGACAGGTTATAAATAATGCGGTATTAAATTTGCTATCCCAGATTGAAAAGAACACCTACTGTTGAACACCACTGGCTGATGGAATAAATTGGACAAGTTTGCTTGGAATTCGACTCTTCTCTCGTTCTTTTTGAGGACTCCTTGCAAGACGACGGTGGGCGTTTGAGGAATTATGATCTCCAGTTTGTAGTTGTACTGTTGTTTCTGACTGTCGGAGTTGTTGACGATTTCACTCTTCAGTTCGTAGTGGTCGACGTTGTCGACTGTAATGAGAACATTTGTCTTCCACGCCTGTGGTTCGAGGGCGAGTTGAGATTGAAGAGAGAATGTCTTCCAGGGAGAGTAAAACTGGATGTCGAGTTTTCCGGTGTGACGGTGAAGTTCGAAATCGAGGGAAATTTTTCTGTCGATTCTCGATTGAGGGGTGTCAATCTTGAAGTGGAACACGTCTGTTGGATCTGTCTGTAAATAGATAACAAATTTATTGAAAATTTATTTATTAGTTTTGTCAAACGTTATACAATGAGTGATCATTTATTGAACAAAAAATTATTTAGCGTTTATGCATTTAATTTTAAGTTTACTCATTAGCTACGTGCATGTGACTTCCAATTTAATGTGTTTTAATCTTGTGCATTTCGAAGCGGTATTGTCTAGCTTATTATTAATATTTTAATAATTTACTCATTAATATCAATAAATAATCTATTATTGTTTAGTCTATCAAAATAATACCAAAATAATCAATAAATCATTAAAATATGTCAAACACTTTTTATCAGAAAGGATATCGCGACTGAAGATTTTCCGAACTATCGAAGTAGGTGGTTAAATAACCTCTGATGTTACGCTCATGACGTATAAATTAACTATGATAAGGTTTAAGAATAATAAGTATTCGAAATTAATTTTATTTCTCGGCAAAAATAATAATAATAATAATAATAATAATAATAAATAATAATAATAATGATAATAATAATAATAATAATAATAATAATATAATAATAATAATAATAATAATAATAATAATAATAATAAGAATAATAATAATAATAATAATAATAATAATAATAATAATAATAATAATAATAATAATAATAATATATAATAATAATAATAATAATAATAATAATAATAATATAATAATAATAATACTAATAATAATAATAATACTAATAATAATAATAATAATAATAATAATAATAATAATAATAATAATAATCATAATAATAATAATAATAATAATATAATAATAATAATAATAATAATAATAATAAACGTCTTACATGGGAGCGTAACATGCTGAAACTGAGATGGTATCCGGTATGCGTGTCAGCCTTCTCCAGGTAGATCCTGAAATAAGCAGGTGTATAGGAAGTGACGTCACGCTCTGTAACACCTTCCAAGTTGTTGAAGGAGAACTCGAGACAAGGTCTGATACCCAGGGGAAGGGCATAAGAGTCGTCGAAACATCTGGAATTATTTATTTAATTCAATTATTTTAAATAATTAATTTATTTGTTTTTAATTTTAAGGAGTGATTTAAAGTTATATAATTTAAAGTATGAATTTAATTGTAGTTATTTTTTTCTAATATTTAAATTTCTTACTTTAGCTCGCTGACAGCATTTCTGTTCTCATCCGATTTTTCGATGCTTCTGCCTCTGTGCACCACGAAGAATCTCGACCTTGAAATCAAACAAAAAAATGAAAGATGGTAAAGTTACATAACTTTTACAAAATTTATTATTTGAAATTCCAACACAGCACAAATGTAAAATAGTTATGGCAAAGTATATTTATTTTCTAAAATTATTTATAGAAACACTACTCACTCCATAGAAAACACATCTGTTCTGTCTTCTGGAGTGTTCCAATCAAAGCTGAACGAGTTTCCATCTTTTACTTCCAACTTTCCGTCGACAACAACTTTTGAATACAGAGTGTTGACGATTTTTATTCCTTGCTTGATGAGTCTAAAAAATGCAAACTTTTAATTAAAAAACTTATCACTTATTAAATAATCAATTAATTAATTACAACAAAAATTCATCTGCAAAGTAAATGAAATCTTACTTTGAATCAATTCCCATTTCTCCGGAGATGACAACAGCTGAACTAGGTTTGAAATGGCCTCCAATTTCCATAGAGGAAGGGTAGCTCATCAGACGAAGTATGTCAAATTTACCCTTTGCCTGAAGAGTGACTGTGGCCATTCCTTCGACGGAGAGTTTCAGGGGCAAACCAATTTGAGTCGGTAAGGAAAGACTGGAATCCAGAATTTTGAAGCTACGAATGAATTCAACTTGGCGTTCCTTGGCCAACTCCATCAACCAGTTGAGGTAGTTGAATCTTTCCTTGATGCTATCGAGATCCAGGCCTGAGTTGAGTTGTTCGGAAACCAGTTCGTTACCGAAGACGCGAATGTAGAGTCCGAGAGTAGTTTCATCAGGTTTCTTCTGGTACTTTTGTCAAAATTAATTAGATCATTTAAATAATTTGAATAAAAATAAATTAAGTAGAATCGAAAAAGTAGTTCTTACCTTTGAATCAAACACTTCACCTCCATCGACAACGAGGCTGTTGGCTTCTTGAGGTCTTTTGGCGAAAGTTTTTTCCAAGAGAGATTCGATGCCTTGAATCCTGGTGCCAAACTCGATCAGGTTGATGGACTTTCCAAAGAGGTCTACGGTTAAGTTGAGGGAAAGAGATCTTGGAACAAAGGAATTCTGAGACCAAATGAAATTGCTTTCCACTTCGACTCCAACATTGCTCTGAGAAAAAACAATTTTACAAATTAATTTTTTCAGGAATTAATTTTAATTTAGAAAAAACAGTAAATTTATTAACCATTCATTTCAAAATTTGACAAATTTTACCTTTTCGTGATGGTATGACCATTCGTTGTTTCTGGAGAATTTGTTTTGGTCGAGATCAAACCTTTTGAAGGTGTCAACATCTTTCAGGAGTTTGGAGATGTCGTGCTTCAGTGGGTTTTGTGACTCGGCCAGGTTTGTAAGGTGAGTCCAAATGAAGGAGCCAACCTGTTCGATATATCAGTATTTAGGAATTAGTTCCGACATTTCACTCTAAGAAAATTAACAGAACAAGATGAAACTTTTAGAAGTGGCAGAATATTTATTAATAAGTCAATTAATTTGTAATAAAAATGTATTCTTAGAAAATGATGTCACCTGATTGATCTGTTCGTTGTCAAGGACATCCTTGATGTAGCGCAGGAATTCTTCGTCAAAACACTTGGATCTTTGAATGTAAGCAACAATTCTCAGTTCGCTGTCCAACTCCTGGTTGTTGAGGAGTTCTTCAAGGAATTGTGCCTTCAACAGTAAAATCAAAATAAATTTTTTAAAACCAACAAAATCCTCTATAAGTCATACAGAATTAGCTGAGTGAAACAATACCATTAAATTTTTTAGTATTATTTTACCATCATTTACAAATTTGTTAAGCATCCTAACATTTTCTCTGGTGCAAGCCTGCCTTCTGAATGCTTCAACAGCAGCCACCCTCAAAGACATGGGAAGTTCAGCGTTGGAGGCGCATGCTTTCAAATTGTTTACAACGTGAGCGGAGACGCCAACATTTCCAAGAGCTTTCAAGGTTCTCAAAATTCGCAGTTCTTCCTCTGAATTTCTGAATCTGCATTGAGGTCTGAGAGAAAAAACATAGCTGGTTGGATGTGTCGATTAATATTTTTTGTGAAGCAATTACAAATATCTGTTCGAATATCTTATTGAATCTAGTTTTAAATTTATTATTTTGCTAGGATAATCACTTTCTAACTCTTTGGATTAAATTGTTTTGTTTCATTACTGATATTACGTTATTACTAATGGTTCAATACTTAATGTAATAATAACCCCAAGTTGTGCAGGAAGATGTTTAGAATGTCAAGAACAACTTGACTGTTAACGTTGGAATTTTTTAATGAGAGGAAACTGTGGAGCAGTGTGCTAACGGGCAGAGATGCTTCTCTGTAGTTCAGTTCCAAAAAATGCTGGAAAGAATTTAAATTTAAATTTAAATTTAAGTAACTAAACAAACGATTGTTTGAATAAAGCATTTTGAAGACAAAATCGCAACAGCTTTTCAAACCTTGGCCTCCCTCAAAATATCTTCAGATGGCTGTTGAATGAAAGCAAATGAAGTGATCCAAATGCTTTGCCTGGCGGAATCCACGCTTTGGAATAAGTCCCTCATCGTTCTCACAGCTGCTCCAGTTTCGAGAAGTGGAAGAGCATCATAGATAAATGACCTGGAATAATTAAATTAATTTTTTTTCATCGCTAATCTTGGTTTTTTTCGTTTGTGTCTTTTTTGTAAAAATTTCGTTAAAAGTTTTCAAAAATTATTTACTTTGCTTTCTCCGTACGAGCGAATGTTTGAATTCTTTGCAGTTTTTCGTAGTCGAGTTTTTTCAACTGCTTGGCAAACTTGTTGAACAACTCAGGAGTGCTTGGGGTGACTGAACTTTCCTGCTGAAGGATTCTCAAAGTTTCTTGGGCTTCGCTGAATGACTCTGATATTTCGGATTCACTCAAGGTGTGGTCAAACAACATGGTAGAACTGACTCTTTGCAATCCAAAGACTAGAGTATCATAAAAAAATTGGTCAATTTCTTCACCATTCAAAATTTGATAAACATTCAAACTACTAACAATCGGTGAGGTAGGATTGTTGGTAGCTGTTGACGAATGTCAGTTTTGTGACGACTGTTGTAGACGCTCCGCTGACCTTGTTCTCGAGTGGTTTGAAAACAAATTCCTCCTTGCATGTCGAAGAAGTCAAATAATCTCCTCTTTGGATTTCCTGTTTGCACTCCTGGCTGCCTTTCAGAATCGGCAATGCGCCCTACGAGAAAAATTACAGTTTAAAGATTTAAAGACACTTAACATTATTTGACATCAAAATAGCAAAAAATCATCACTAATTTAGGAGCTGAAAATACTCACGGATTTTGCACGGTATTCGACTCCTTGGAGAAGTGACTTTCCGAAATAACTGTCAGTGCACTTGTTCAGGTTCTTCGTCTTCTTGATGAACTGGGGAAGGACTTCGTACGATGTTTGGCAGACGCCGCTGATGTCGGTTTCTTCGACAGTTGCCGAAGAATCAAGACTCTTTAGAGGGATTAGGTTAAAATTAATAATATTTTAAATCCATTTAATATATTTCTGCAGTTTGCAGTTTTCAACCAGTTATATCATGGCTTAAAAAAACTAAATAGACTTATCTTATTTTCTACAATTACATTTTATGTATTAAATTCTTAATTAAATTTTATAAAATTAATTATAGATATATATGCGAACTATGTCTATAAAACAAATTCCAAAAAATAAAAATAAATTTTATCATCACAGTGATATTCCAAATTATAATCTCAAACGATTCAGATTAAAAGTAAGCAAGCAAACATAAAATAACCGGCATTGAGTTTTGAAGATGAGACAAAATGGCCCTTTTGATGTTTACTGCCCATGGTTCGTCAGCCACCACTGGACAAACTGAAGTGATGATTCCGTTGTCAAACCCGAAAGTCAGTGGATTTGCCTGGATCATAAATTAAAATTTAATCATTTAATTCATAAAATCTTATAATCTTAGAATGTAATAATAGAAAGGGGAATAGCACATAAATTAATATTACAGAAATATCTGTAATTTGAACTTGTGAGCCGCAGCATTAAATTCGTTCGGAATTGTTAAAATTGAAAATGGAATAATTCTGTTCTGCATTTAAAATTTGATTATTATTATTAATATTATTTAGTATTTAATTATTGTGTTTAAATGATTTGATAGAGCAAGAGCAAGATTAGATACCTAATTACATCATATTATTATACTAAGTAATATTATAATGACCTCCAAAGCTCTTTTGAAATATGAGGAGGACGGTGATTGATCTGTCATTCTGTTCGTAGGGTCGAAATCTTCTAATGCTACATCGTTGAGCTGTCAATTGCCAATTATTACGATGAAAATTATATTTATTTATTTTAAATCTTCAATTTTAACAGGTTTTCTTAAATAACATTTTAAGAAAATTAATTAAACATTTAAACACTGAAATAACAATTATTTTAAATAATAACTTCTGCGCTGAAGAATTACATAAGAAAATGAATCGCCTCACCTTTAAAACAAAATCGCAGCTGTGTCCGACTTCAACGTGGGCTGATGCCAACACCTTGACCCCAGTGAACTCGCTCTTCGTCACAAAAGTTCGAAGATCACCTTCATATTTGTACTGGTATACTTTGCCCGGTAGATAGTTGAACTTCTGATTGGAATCGGCTTAAAAAAAAACAAAAAAAGTAATTATTCATTTATGAAATTTTAACGTTAATTAAAAATTAATTTGATTTTGAAATAAGAGTTTGCTTATGATATTTGTTTAAATTTCATGCATAGCCTCATAATCAATTATATAGCGCTCTTTCCAGGGGTGCTTTGTTTCGACCAAGATATAATACATTATGGTTTTTGTTATTAATGCCGCAAACAGTATATAACTAATGATATCATAATATTAGTACAATAATCTTATTGCAAAGCAATTCCTGCTTAATTAATGTACTAATTTATCACCTCCGCACGTAGCCGAGCAGATGGCTCCTCTGACGAGTTGTGGTTCGGCAACGTAGGCAGCCTGGACATCGAAACCATCTGATTCTAAGGGAATTGCCTCATTTTGCTCCACGACTTTTGGCTCGGAATTGAAGAAGAAACCTGAATAGAAAAATGGAACTTGTCATTAAGAATGTCCCACTATGCGCTTTATTAAGAAATGAATTATTTCGATAGTGATGACGGTGATTATATTAACGAATGTTATTGTGGTTGTTATTTATATTACAGTTATTAGATAAGTGTTATTAACATTTATGTATAATTTTTAAGTATGACAGGCTCCTTATTATAACTTGCAATTATGATAATCATAATTTTATGATTATGTAATAATTATACTCTAATAATTTTTTTTGTTATAACTTAACATTACTACAGATGAAGTTGGACCTTGGCTTCAGTTGTAAGGACTAAAAGTTACAAATTTCCCAGACTTAGTCTTGAAGACAAGAAGAAAGAAGAAAAATGAAAGAAATAATAATAATAATAAATAGTTTATTAAGTTAAGTCATATGTTATATTAATTTAAATTGCTTTATGTTGAATGTGAGTTTCTTAATCATTTAATTCTTAATTTTCTAATTATGATTATTATTATCATCATCGTTAATATTTTTACGATATTTGTAATTTAAATTTAATTACTTTAATTCTCACTCTTATTATTTCGACTAATTACTAAAACAGATTTACTTAGATTTATCATGTTAATTGAATTACAGAAGATGATCTTTTATTTAAATATTTTATTTTAATTTATATATCTTATTCTCATTTAAATATTTTATTTTAATTTATATATCTTATTCTTATTTAGATATTTTATTTTTAATCAGCCACCTTTGAACTTGTTTTTCTGTAAAAATGGGGGGAGGTGACGATGACCATTGCAAGTGATCGAAGTATTACTGCGCATTGAGGATTGTTTTTATTTTTGTCTATCGATGATGTTGCTTTATTATTATTATTATGATTATTATTATTATTAGTATTATTATTATTATTATTATTATGATTATTATTATTATTAGGATTATTATTATTAGGATTATTATTATTATTATTATTATTATTATTATTATGATTATTATTATTATTATTATTATTATTATTATTATTATTATATTATTATTATTATTATTATTATTATTATATTATTATTATTATTATTATTATTATTATTATTATTATTATTATTTATTATTATTATTATTATATTATTATTATTATTATTATTATTATTATATTATTATTATATTATTATTATTATTATTATTATATTATTATTATTATTATTATTATTATTATTATTATTATTATTATTATTATTATTATTATTAATATTACTATTATTATTATCATTATCATCATCTTCATCATCATTATCATCATTATTATTATTATTGTTGTTGTTGTTGCTATAGCTGCCGACTTTGTGATTGTTTTACTGTTATTCTGAAGATACTCATATTTATCAATCGTATTTATTGCACTTAATGCACGCTTAATATATTTTTTTTTAAATTTAACGTTTCTAATAATTTAATTTATAAAATGAATCAAAGTTAAATTTTTTACAAAATTACAGCGAATTTGCTTTAACAACTATTAAATATTATCGTTTTAAACATGAATTTCAAAGTTCTTACTTCAAAACAATCATTTACAAATTTGTAATTGAATAATATAATTATTTTACATTGCAACCATTAAATTACAAATTCCCTTTAATTAATTATAATTTTTAAATAATAAATATAAATATTAAAAATATTTAAATAATAAATTTGACTTACCTTGCCCGACATGTGCAGAGATGAGAAGCGTAGCTACAACAAGAAGGACAATAGCGGATGGCTGCCTTCGATCAAGCGCCATTTCGTTTTCTTAACGTCACCTCGGAAATCTTTATTGTTATTTTTTGTGAAAATTCACAAATAATATCACTTCTGTCGATTGCAAATCGACTTTCTCTGAGTCACGAACCGATCACCTTGACTGGAGTTCGAAACACCAACTTTCAACCAGCTGAGCCGACTATGTGCGGCCGAAATCGACTAACTGTTTTGAACTTGAACGACAGTTGAGCTTTTATAGATTTTTAAGGTGCTGATAAAGGGGAGGTATCAATGTTAAGGATCTATGCACTCGAGTCAGTACTTAGAACTACTTTTGCATGCGCACTAATGCCTCTGGAGAACCCTAATAAGTGCGCTTGCTATTTTTTTTGTGCATGATTTATGGCGCATGATTTTACAGTTCAAAGTCGTTTCATAAATAAAATCAATCGATGAAAATGGAATATTTGCAAATGGCCGATGAGTCGAGTCACCGAAAAAATTTATTTGAGCAAAATTACTATTATTATTATTATTGCAATTTTAAATCACAATTTCAATAAGCCATTTGTTAGGCGAGGGCAGAGAAACACGAAAGTACAAATTCCTAATTAGCAATCAAAATTAATGTCTCAGACCTCTGCACCAAAAGTTGTCGAGAAGAAATTAATTTTTATTTTGTATTTCTGGCTTCTTGGATGCTTTCCTTCCATCGGTGTTCATGCAGCTGCGAAGATGAAATGTGGAGACCTGAATTGTTTTCGGAATAACGAAAGTAAAAACGAAACTGGAACTGGAAACTTTTTGTGAATTGAAGGCGTTTGACAAAATGGCGACGATTGAATGTTTGTTTTTTTTTTTATTTAAATTAAGTCTCATCATTCGTTTATTGACCAGGGCAATTTAGAATAATAGTCGGGCCATCGAGGGGCTGGTAGGGGCAAAAGATTTGGAGCCCGACCGGGTTGTAAGACCTTTCTTTGCTTTCAATTACTAAATTGACATTAATAACATAAGGACCCAAAATTTCTGTCGGAAGTCATGGTTTATTTGATCAGTTGATATTTAATGCTTTGAAATGTTATGATGAATAATTTTTTAAATTAAAAACAATTTCACTTATTTTTTTTTATTTTTCGGTTCAGAAATGATTGTCTTTGCTTCTATTTTAAGTTGCATTTTATACATGAATTATAATATTTAATTGTCTTAACAGGTAAAAATATTTAATATGTATTCGCAAACAACTATGTTGTCGTCATAAGATGCAGCCAATCAGGATAGTATGTTTCGAATAATTTTTGGGTTAATATTATAATAATAATTTCATTATCGATGTCATTAAATAACAATTAATAATTGTTATGTAATATTCAATAATAATAACTGTTGTTCAATAGTAAATATTTAATGAATTTTTTGAATTTTATGTGCAAACTTTTCTATTGGAAGGAATTTATTTTATGACTTTAATATTTTGCAGTTGCTGAATTACGAAGGAGCACAATTAAATAAGTTTATGTTTTTATTATCATCATTGCAATTAGTATTACTATTATTGTTATTATTAGAATTATTATCGTTGTTGTTGTTGTTGTTAATATTATTATTATTATTATTATTATTATTATTATTATTATTATTATTATTATTAATATTATTATTATTATTATTATTATTATTATTATTATTATTATTATTATTAATTATTATTATTATTATCATTATTTTTATTATTATTAATATTATTAGTATTATTATTATTATTATTATTATTATCATTATTTTTATTATTATTAATATTATTAGTATTATTATTATTATTATTATTATTATCATTATTTTTATTATTATTATTATTATTATTATTATTATTATTATTATTATTATTATTATTCTAAAATGTAAATTGTAGCAAATTCCCACAAAATCATGAATGCGTTCTCAAGCAATTAGCACCAATAATTATTTCAATGATCTTTGCATATTTATGTTGATTAATGCTACATTTAAATGTTTTATTTTGTTTATTCCTTGATCTAAATTACTTCTATTAGGATTTATTTGGTAAGTTTGTTATGTTCCTTATTTTATTTATATGTCAATAATGCATCCATTTATGTTATCATCTTTGAAGCAATGAGAATGAATTAAGCGAATAATGGGTTTCATTTATGTAGCGCAAATTCTATGGACGCTTGTATGACGCTATTTAATTTAGAGTCCCATAATTTAAATGCAAGTACAACCAGTAGTCTGAACCGCTTGTGTGCATTGAAAATAATATTTTATAAATATCGCTAAAAAAAATCATCCATGAAATATGAAAAAAAAATAAAGAAGTCGTAGCTATTTTGTGTATCCACTTATAAAATGTTTCTTAAGGGTTTATTTGAATTTTTTTTCTGTATATATATGTACAGAATTATATATATTTTATATATTATTTATATATTATATATATATATATAACGGCTTGTTTGTTTGTTTGATTCAATAAACTCATAAACCAAAAAAAATTATCTTACTCTGATTAGTTTTGAAAGATAAGTTTGCTGAGGAAGCTGTGTTTAAGTATATTCACAATCATCTTTAGTGATTATTTTTGTTTCACCAATCAACTTTCTGTTAATAAATAATTTTTATTTAATTTTTAATTAATCTTTATAATTAGTCAATGAATTGAGAATATTTTAATCCTCTGCATATCTTTCAAGTTATTCAATGATTTTGAAAAAAAATGGACAAAATAAGTTTTAATTGAATTTTAACAAATTTTGATAAAGGTGCTTAGCTAATGAACCAATTAATTAATTTATCACTATTCGCTTCGTACGCTTAGTATTATTTTAATAAGACTGCTTATTGCCTAATTTATGTTCGCTAATTTCTTGTAAAAACTATTTAAATGCAATTTTTAAATACAAATAACATTTTCCATGAAAATATTTTATATCGAAGCAACAAAATCTTTTTAGAAAAACGAAATGGATTATGACATCAATTAGAAAGAAATTTCAGATGATTACAACCGAGAGGGAAGTGACTCATGCGATCGATAAATGTAGTTAATTAATACCAAATTATGGCTTACAATAAATTATGGTTAATAATAAAGGAAAACTCAATCGAACAGAGAGCAAAGTTTAACAGGATCACGTCTGAGGGACGTGTTAATCAAGATATCATAATTAGCTGATACAGGTTGATACTCCTGTGGTCTGGATTTGTAAAGCATTTGTAAAACGACGATGAAAATGAGGATTACGAAGAGAAATAGACTATAAATTCTTATGTCATTAATATTAATACTAATTCCGTTGCAATCACAACTAATGTTTGCTTAAATTTTATCAATTCAAGCATTTATTTTTAACAATATTCGTAATCATCAACATTATCATTGTCTTCGTCATCGTCGTCGTCGTTGTTGTTGTTGTTACAGACATCGTTGTTATTGTCATCATCGTGATCACCATTAACATAATTGTAATTAATACAAAATTTTATATCTATAACATTTCCAAAATATATAATAGTTAACACTTCTCCTGATTTCTGGTAGTTAAGGTTCAAGCATATCCATGATATCTTAAATAGATATAATAAATACAGAATCAATTATATCAGTATCAACTATTATCAGATATGAAACAATATTAATAATTAGCATTATTTGCAGTTTCCTTGTTTGCAGAGTATTTTTATATTAATATACAGCAATAATAAATATAATTAGAAGTTTTATATGATAATATAGTATTATTAAATAATAATAAAAATTCATTATTGCTACAAATTTTCAACTTCTTTTGTTGTCACATGGCGAATCAAAATATTGGCTAGTTCAATTGCCTCTTTTCACATCTTGAAATGCATGCATCGAACATTTAACATGGAGGTTAAAGATCAGTTGGGACGAAAACAAGCTAAATAGATCGGGACTCGATAATCTTTTTTTCTGTAAATGTTGCCGCTAACCAAATGCCATTAAGTATCGCTCGAAATTCTATCGGTTTGCTCTCAAAGATTATGCGCTTAATGTCGTGACGGTCATAATTAAATATTTAAATAAGTGACAAAACAGATAAAATCTTTAAGCTTTAAAGTTTGAAAATAATGTTTACTCCTTCTTTTATATATCGATCGATGTTAACAGTTTATACATGAATAGATCAGAAAAAACTTGAAATTCTTTTTGGGGGCAAAGTATTTTGGGGAATGCTTTTTCTGAGCATTGTTATTAAAACCACCAGCAAGAATGATTCTTGGTTTTCTTGATGGAACACAGAATTATCTGAAAAGGGGACAGTTTATTTTACAGAACCAATTTTCATAAAGAAATTAAACATTTCAAAATTATGCTTATCGGAAAACGACTGGACACAATATTAAGTAATTTAAGTTGGTTATATTTAATTATTATCTTTACATAGCACGTAACTAAATCTAACAAATTTAATTGCACATCTTTAATCATTGCCTTAATATCACTTGTTAAAGAATCATTTGTAAGACTGATTTCTTAGCGAGCAGTTTTTAAGATGCTGACAAGCAGGGGTTAAAAAGCAGCTCTGAAATGATATTATCCTTTCAAATGTACAAGATAATGGTCGATGTCTGTTTATCTCAAGTACTCGAGCACTGAAGGCAATCATTTTGAGCTACTCATCCTGGGGGACGGTCCCCGATCATTCAAAATAGATGCATTAATTTACTGGTTTTTGTAAACGCCTCTTACATACTAGATATAACTAGTTACAAATAGTTGATTAGTATGGTTCTCCCACAACAGGATACGAATCCGTGCCGCCATCGCTGGAGACCAAGGGAGGCAATCTTTTTATAGCTTGCTTACAATACACCCATGAATATGCATTAACTGTCGAATAATATTTGATGAACTTTAGATTAACATTAATTTAATTTCTTGTTTGAGCCTGATTAAATTAAACACAATTCACAGACAATCAAAAATAACAAGCTCATGAAATGGTACCGGGTTCAGTTGATTGCAGAAGATATCGAATGGTCTCCCATGACGACTTTAATTGTGAATAAATATAGGTCATTATCGGGTTGATGCTTAAATGCCTCAAATAAAGCTTAAATGATTACCTGGATCCTATACCAAATAAATTGATATTTGTTACAAAAAACAATTTAATTAAGTGTTTTTTATATTTGTTAATTTAGAAGATCTTAATAATTTCTAGGCCAAAAATGAATAAAAGTGAATGATGTTTTCATGTTTCACTTTCATATAACTTTGAACTTGTATTTGGGGTACGATCGTTCGTTGCGATTTTTTTATTTAATAATATTGACGGAAATTATATATGAATGTCAAAATGTTTATTTTTTGAAAAAATCCTCTGGAACATCAACAAATTTGTATTATTGCAAAATTTTATAAATTTTGCTCGATTTAGACAATTATTCGACAAGATAAAAATCTGTGCAGACTTATTCACTAGGACCCTTGATTTGAAGACGAAGACAGTCGACGAGATCAGATGGCTGAAATTAAACAGTTGCACATAATTCACTTTAATGATGTGTACAACATTGAGTCTCGTGCTCAAGAGCCAGTCGGTGGTGCTGCAAGATTTGTAACCGCCGTCCAAAACCTTCGCGATCTTAACCCACTCATTCTGTTCAGTGGGGATATATTTAATCCATCAGCCAGTGAATATTTTTTACTATGACTTTATTTGGAGATGGTTATAACGCAAATTATTAAAATTTATCCATTTTGCCAGTGTTTCATTTGTTACATAATTATTAGGTAATATTTAATTCTTAATGTTATACCTGCAGTGAGCACAGTCACAAAAGGAAAACAAATGGTGCCTATAATGAATATGCTTGACATCCATTATTCCCTCTATGGAAACCATGATTTTGGTTAGTGCAAAACTAGTCAGTTTTGTAAAAAAAAATAGAAAAGTTTTTATTGGTTTATGTTAGTTATTATAAAGTACCAACACTGTTATTATTATTTAGTCTCTCAAATAGTTTCACCTACCAAATTGTGGATTGCACAACTTTGAAATAATTACACAAAATTGTAATGTCACTCTTGCTCATTAAATTACAAAAAAAAACTTTTCATCACGAATATTTGCATTTCCAAATAATCATCAATAATTTTGTAATCTTGTTCAGACTTTGGAATGGATGTGCTGGATGATCTGGTGAAGGAAACAAAGTGCGTTTGGCTCATGAGCAATGCACTCGATGCAACAACCGAACGACCTCTGGCAAACGGAGAAGTTTATGACCTTTTTGAGTGGAACGGAGTCAAGGTCAGAATGGCTTAAAGGAAGCAAGTTTTAGGCCTTGATTATGATATTAGCAATGATTTAACTTGATTTCATTCATCTTTATATAAGTGTTCATTATTAGATATGAAGACAGTAATTGGTTGCAAATTATGCCAACTAAAAAGAGATTTATGTTTAGTACTAATGTAAGTAAGGTCCTTTTTAAAACTTAAAAAAAAAGCTAAAATTATCTCTGGAAGCAGTACATTATTGGATTTGTTACATATTTTGATTTTGAGCACAAAATATTTCATTCAATAATATTAAATAAATATATAATTCAAAATATTTCATTCAACAATATTTTGTCCTGCTATCTCATAGAGAAGAAGCAACAATGTATAGTTACTTAGACATTCATTAAATTTGTTCATAAATATTATTACTATTTTTACAATTATTATTTTTTAAAGAGAAATAATGAATATCTTTACAGATTGGAATTATTGGTCTTATTGAGAGAGAATGGATTGACTGTTTGACCACAATGGACCCTGAAGATGTCGAAGTCCTTGATTTTGTTGAAGAAGGAACTGCTTTGTCGGAGGAGTTGAGAGCACAGGTGATCAAACTTTAGTTTTTAAGAGGTTATCATGTTGTTAAAGCATTGTTTTTATTTGTACAAATGTGTTCATCCTAATCATTAGATCAGTTTAATTTTTATATTTGTTTTCTTCATTTTATTGATCACCAGTTTTGAACAAACCAAAGCACTGGAACAGTAAACATTCAATGTCATCATCATCATCATCATCGTTAAAATCATTTTCGTCGTCATCATCATCATCATAACTGATGATGCAATTAAAGAATGGTCCAGCAGTTGAAGCCACAAATCCACATCTAAATGAATAAACAGATTGCAATAATCTTTAATTTATATATTTGTATTTTCATTACATTCCAACTTTCTACCTAAACTAAGAAATATCATTCTGCATATTCCATTTTTAAATGGTCATACTTGGTTTAATACCAAAATTATATTTTAATATTATTATTGAAGATACTCTCAATTTTTCTCTAAAACTGATAGCTTGGAAAATCTTTTAGAGATACCTATCTTAACTTTTGTTGTGTTTTAAATTAATGAAATGTTTTAAATCAAATTAAATATGTTTTTAAATTAACTTAGAAATTAATTTCTGAAACAGGGTGCAGACTACATCATTGCTCTGACCCACATGAGGTGGCCGAACGACTTGAAACTGGCAGAAAGTGTGCCCGGCATCGACCTCGTACTTGGCGGACATGATCACGACTTCAATGTTAAGAAGGTTCTGATTGTGATGATGATGATGATGATGCCTTGTGTCGTTGAATATGCAATAAAACACTTTGAAGGTGGTAACTTTAATTTGCACTGTAATTCCAGTAATTGCAAAGTTAAAATTAAATAAGTTTATTTATTTATTGTTTTTTATTCATAGTTGAAGGGCAATTGGGTCATAAAAAGTGGCACAGATTTTCGTGAGTTTGCACTCATCACTCTGACCTTTCAGGGGTCAGAGTTCAAAGACTTGGAGGTCAAGCGAGTGGAGGTTACTTCTGACATTAAAGAGAATCCAGAGGCTCAAAAAGTGGTTGATGAATATTCAAGTAAAGAGAATTTTGGATTGAAAATAAAACAAATTCAAATTCAAAAGTCTTCTCTTTTGTTATCTATTTGAGCTTATCTGTGGAAAAACTCATGATGAAGAATCTTAAAGTTATATTTGTTAAATATCCGTAGCTAACTTGATTTCATTAAAGACAATGTAACATTTATATTACTACTAATTATCATCATTATTTTTCTTGTTATTAATGTTGTTTATATAATTATTATTATATCTATATTGCCCTCCAGAATCCATGACGGATCAACTCGATGTTGTGATTGGTCGGATTGAGGTGGACCTCGATGGGAGGTTTTCATCAATCAGAACTTCGGAGACCAACTTGGGTGAGTCCATGTTGCCGTGGATACCTGGATGTGTGTGTGTTATAACCCGCATTAGCTAACCAGACAAATACTAACTACCAACTATCTGCACAACTCGAACTAGAACTACTTTATTGAAACAACTGCTGTCTCGACATGCATTTTAGAAGATCGTGTGTTGATGAGTAATATAATATAATTATACAATTTTATAATTATATCATCCATACACAACAGTGTGGAATGAAGTAATTTGATATCAATATACATTAAGTGCTTCACAGATGATAATGGTGGTGGTGATGTTGATGATAACAGTGCAGTCTTAAACATCCTTTGTGATGTAATTTAATTATTATTTAATATAACTTTAATAAATTCAATCATTAAATCAAGATAATTGTTTCATTTGATTTATTTCTAACAGGTAATTTCATTGCTGACATCATGCTTGAAGCCACAGATGCAGAATTGGCTATGTTGAACTCTGGGACTCTCAGGTCAGACATGATCCACCCCAGGGGAGAGTTCAAAGTTCGTGACCTTACAGCCATTTTGCCAATGGTCGACCCATTGATAGTCCTAAAAATCAAAGGTTCATGAAGTTATTAATGGGTTATTGCAGATTATTGTGTTGTATTATTATTGATAACATTCAAAATGTTAAATTAATATGAGGCCAACATAAAAATGCTCAAAAATCTCAGGCAGCGACATCATCGAGGCACTGGAGAATTCAGTGAGCAAGTATCCATCATTGGAAGGAAGGTTTGCTCAGGTCAGTGGAATAAAGTTCGGCTTCGACCCGAAGAAACCTCCGGGAAAAAGAGTCAATCCGAGGCATGTCAAGATACAGGGTCATTACATCGACCTGGAGAAGGTAAAGTTTAACATCATTTGTTCAATATTTCTAAAAGAGGGCTGCAAAATATTTATTTCAAGTATCAATAAATTACATCCGTTTAATATTATTATATAATATACAATGAGTAACAAATAATATTAACTTAATTTATAGATTGTTTATTCCATTTATTTTATTTTTGTTTTTTAATTTTTCAATATTTCTAGTTAAAGCTATGTAAGTTTTTAAGAATTATGTAAACCTGTTATTAATCTGTTAAACATTGCTTACTTTTTCAGCAGTTAATACTTTTATTAATTTTGCTGTTGTATTTCTTAAATATCATTCACATCTTCCATTTTGAGTGAAAAATTTACTATAATAATAATACTATAATTGCTGTTGATTAGACAACACTTATTAAGTTAATAATATTATTATTACTGTCATTATTATTGTTATAATTATCATAATTACCATTTATAAATGAATTAATTTATTGCAGTACTATCGTCTTGTGACTAAGGCCTACCTGGTTGAAGGCAAAGATGGTTACGATGTCTTCAAAAGAGTTGAAAAACTGGTGAACTTGGCTTAAATTTGTTTTAACAAAGCATTTCAGTAAATTCACAAGTAGCAAGTCATAATTACAGCAGCACTTAAATAGATCATCTGCTGGTAATATATGGCATCTTATTATTATTATATTATTATCTCTCATTATTGATTGTGTTAATAATATGAAAATAATGTGAATATGCAGGAGAAAGATTTATCTGATTGTTGATGCACTTTTAGAATAAAAATTGCATCATTTGAGATTGTTGCTGGTTTGTTATCATTTCTGAGATGTTTTTTCTTTCGCTTTGAATCAGTCTGACCCAGAAAATGGACAGCCTCTTGTGACTGCAGTGCAGAATCACTTTCAAGCTGTCAAAATAATCAAAGGAGAGATTAAACCAAAGTTTATGCACAGACCAAGCATAATTACCTGTGCCAGGTGTCAATGATTGATTGTCTTTAAAAATAAAACAAATGCTTGACATCTTAGAGGATTTACAGACGTTAGATGTTACTATTTTTATCGTTGTTGTGAACACTTGACAATCGAAATTTATTATTTTTTCCATGAAGCTATTGTTCTTGCATATGTGCAAACAAATTCAATTTCCCTTTACCAGTGTTGTGATAAGAAATGGAATTCAATTTTTTAAAAAAGCATTTAAAATAAGCTGTCATCAGCGGATGGTCCATCTGAAATCAATTTGTGATTTGCTTTCCTCCGATCAGGAGGAAGAGCCTGTTTCCTCAGACGACCATCGATGCAGACGACACTTCCGACCTCTTGCCCGACGACTTCGACCCGATCAAGATCATGCAGCAGCGACACCAGTTGAGACGTCAGAGTTCAGTCTTTCAAAGATCGAAGTACAGCATGACAAGGAGAACCTCCATTGCAATGATAGAGGAAGAGGCAGCAGCACATGCCCTCGCACCACAAATCGAAGGAAGAATTGTCATAGTTGACGACAAGGTTACAGACTCATTGGTCTTAACAAACATGCAGCAGTTGTCAAATTTATTTGAACAATTGATGCATGTTTCAACAAATTTCTTTATAAATCGACACATTCTTTCTTTATAACATATGCTAAGTTGCTTAATGTCATTTAATTCATTTTGATGAACCAGTTCTTAAACGATTGTTATCATATTTATGCCAATTAGGGACATTTTCATAGAAGCTTACCTGTCACCAGCTGATGCTTGCAAAGACCAAGATTTGTTGCAGAAATTTGCCATTTTGGAGTCATTTCAGGGATTGAACACTGGAAACTTGCTCAACTAATTCTCCACAATTCATTCCACGCATCTTTGACATTCCACTTTCCAGTTTACGTGATCAACATATGTTTCTATACGATATTCAGCAAGCAGAAACCATCTCACAATCCACACTTACCTCATTCTTTAAGTTGCTGTTGATGTTAAGTTGATAAGTTGCATCGTTATTTTTCTGGTTTGTGTTAAATGAAAGTCTTTATTCACAAGATATCCAAATAAATGTGAATTTGCATACAAATTGTTTGGTGAGTCTCATTTAAAATTTAGAGATACATTGATGGATGGATGGATGGAATAATCACAGGAATTTATTACTTTTAATTAATGATGTTTTTATTATTATAAATCTATGTTTAAACAATTCCTTGATGGCCAGGCTAACTTGTCTTCATCCAATTTAAATCAATTAACTCAACTTACATAAAATTCATTCATTGACAATTGATAACAAAAAAGATAAGGCACCAGTGTTCTGAATTTATGATTTAGGAGTTTATATAAAATATTTTAAGTTGCAAAGAGAAAGTAATTGTTGTTTTGCAGAATTTAGAGACATTGAATGAACAGTATGTCATGGCCATGCATCATCTTCAGATCTCAGCGATCGCAGAAGAGGAAGCTGAGAATCAGAAATAAACACGAAGAATTACTCACTCTGGATGGTTCACTCATTTGCTGTTTTTTAAACCTCAGATTAAATTGTACCTCTTGGGTTTGTTGAGATTTTGCATGCTGAGGCTTGTGTGCATTTACTACTTTAACCATATTTGTCTCCTTTGAAAACTTTTCAGCTTTTGAATTAAATTTTATCATTTAATGTCATCAAGACTTCCTAAACTGTTTCATTTTCTTGGAAAGTGCTCTTTGTCAAATTTTATTTCAAGGAGTGTTTCATTTTTACCTCCAGCTCCATGTGCCCCATGACAATCTTGTTTTTCTTCAACATCCTTCCCCTTACCATCAGCTTTTGAAATGGTATCTGTTGAATACTTTCTTCGCTAAGTGTAAATTGGCATCACTTTGCGATGAGCTCTTAAAAACAGAACAACCCAAGCAATACGCTTAAAACCTTACAATGGCTTGCACAACCCTGTAACGTTCAAGAAAAGATGACCACAACGGGTTTGCATGGCTCATTCTAACAGGTGCACACTAGTCATTTTTCGAGTCACAAGAGATCTCAAAGTTTGTTTACATGTAACTTTGCTCTATTTTAATTTATTTCCAGCAGGATCATTTTGGATCAATGTCGGCATTTTGCATCAGCTTTGTTCAAATTTTCCACTTAAGTGGTACTTAGTTACTGTCTAAACCCTAAGAACTCATCATTAGATTGCTCAATGGCACATTTACTATACAACTTCAGACCCTTTTTCAGCTTGTGATGAACTATTTCTACTTCAATCTTTTGTTCATTTGATTGCAAGCCTTAAAATAGTGTTGTTTGCATGGTTTGTAGTGGTTTACAATAATAAATTGATTCTGAAATGTGTTTGTTTTGTTATTTCAAGAGAATTTCAAACATCACTGTGATAAAAGTGCATTAAAGCCATCAATTTCTTCTTATGACGCATCACAAACACAACAATGCTTGTTTATTTCTTAGGTTCCTCTTTCTTCTCTCCTTCCAGAGCCTTTGCTTCCTCTGCCTCCCTAAATTTGGGGAAGCTCTCCCAGGGTGATGTGTAGTCGAAATTCCTCCATTCTTGAATCAGTTCAACAGGTTCTGCCACCACTCTCTTGAGTTCATCATCGTAACGAACCTAAAGTTGATTGGCCATGATTTAGAAAGTTATTTAACATTGGAAAGATGTTAACTGCAGTATATTCACATGGATCGTTATGGAATACGTTTTTTTGATGCTGATATGGACTTCGCGACCTTAAACATACCTCGACATATCCAACCAGAGGAAAATCCTTCCTGAATGGATGACCCTGGAAACCATAATCAGTCAGAATCCTTCTCAAGTCTGGATGGTTGTGGAAGTAAACTCCATACAAATCCCAAATCTGAAAAAAAAATTTGCTGGCTTGTCTTTCATTTACATATTTTAGTTACAATGTGTCTGGACGAGAAAAAACAGAATTAGCCAAAAATTGTACTCTCAACTACTAATCGATCTCTGCAATTCCACAAGACTAAACAGAAATAAGCCATGTGAATTGGTAAATTAATCTGAGCTAAAGCTGCAGATTAAGTAATTAAAGTAAACACATCCCGAGCATTCCACAGAATCTTTGTTCACCAAACTGTTTGAATCAACCAACCTCTCTCTCATACCAGTCTGCGCCTGCAAAGATGCAGGTGACAGATTCAACTGGAGTGAGTTCATCTGTGTAAGTCTTCACACGAATTCTTTGGTTAAAACGAATAGACAAAAGATTGTAGACAATCTGCACAAAATTTACAAAAGTACGCATTAGGGAGCCATAATGATTCTTAAATATAAACCAACCCAACCTACCTCGAATCTGTTTTGTCGGGTAGGCACGTCCACGCCACAAATGTCCACGATGTTGGTGAACTCGGCATTGGTGTGATCTTTCAGGAAGGTCAGCACTGGTAAGATGCCCTCAGGGGAAATCATAACTTCCAATTCACATCCATGAACAACTTGGACCTTCTGTACAAATTTTGGAAGACAATCTGCCACATATTTGCCATAATCAAAAAGAGTCTGCTCCAGGACAGGTGTGGTCGGCCTCACGGTTGCTGCAGAAATTTTACGAAATTATGGAATGAAGCCATAAAAAGTAAAATGTACGAGTTGTGCAAGAAAAATCATACTGAGAGATCACAAGATGATCAATATTCCTAGGATTGAATTGTCAACATGCAATTTGAGACTTACATTTCACAAAATTGGTATTTGTTGATTGTGGACGAGCCAAACAGCGAGCAACACCACCTTAAAAATTATTGTTAAAATCGTTAGGAAAGCCTGGGAATACAGCGGTTCTTCATAACAACTAATTTGACATGGTAAATAAATAAATCCCTTGCAAAGTATTCTTATAAATTATAAGTTGGAAATGCTCAAATCTAAAGCGTAGCGAAAAACCTTACCATTCTTTGTTGCACTCAGCAAAGCAGTCACTGACCTCCTAATCAGCGTTCCAACCTGAGAAGCCATGACTGCGGTTAAGTGTTTATGTAGATAATGGCAGAACGAAATAGCAGTACGAAATGATTGTAATTTATCTTCAAAACATCTGACATTTAAATTAACCTTTTACTTTTATTAAAAACAACAAAATGAAGATGCAAAATAAAAGCTTCTATCTTTAATTCTTAAATATAAGAATTATCAAGGTTATATCGATAAAGCGCTGAATCATACTCTACATTTTTTAAGTACTTAAATCATTTAATTATTTATTATTCGAAATAAATGATAAAAATGAGAGACTGACTAATAAAATAATTTTGTCTTATTTGTGAGTTAATATCAATAACAAATTGCAGGTCGTTTAACTGAAATTATGGCCACGTAAGAATTTCGTACATTAAATTTCAATTCAGTTTTAATAATATAACATAAAATGTTAATTAAAATAAATTTAACGCAAATTATAAATGAGTCTTTTTTAAATATTGAATGTACAAAAGATTTTATGTAAGCTTACGCATCCTAGGGATATAATATGCTGACTCTCCACAACTCTCCATAAGTCGGCCATCTGTGGCTATTCGGAGTGATTTACCTTTAGTGTTGCGTTATTAGTGAATTGGAGATTAAAGTCTGAGAGTTTTTTTGCTCATCTTAATTTAATTCTAGAATAGAGTACGTTATTTTTGTATTTGTGTACATTTTGCGCATACTTGCGGCCCGATTCTTATTACATTTTTAGAATTGTCGCTATGTAGGCTGCTGGCTCCATAGTTTGGCGACGTGTCAAGCGTGTCTTACATTTCGTGTGATGTTGCAGGCTTTTTACGTGTGCTTGTATCTTATTCGGCAAATATACGTTATTTGTTGATTACATACATTAATCAAACAGATTTCTTTTTCGTTTGTGACCTAACTCTTTTCGAGATGGGATTGGTAAACACCTAATCAGACATTTGCAAAATCTATTCTAGTTAATTTAAAGTTTAGAGATTGTTTGTGATTACACTAATGCCAAGTCAATTTTATATTTGGTAAAAGTAAGATCGCAGTTTAGAAAAGTTCTGACATGTTCGTGTGGGTAATAATTTTCGTTTCATTAGCTTGACTCAACTGTTATTATTTTAGGTCATGGACAGTTCATCAGTAATTCTGCTTGCTGGATCTATGGGTGTAGCATCATTATTACTGACCATTTTGTATTTCTTACACAAGTGTTTGATGAGAGAAACACCCTACCAGAGAACATTCCTCCTTGATGAGGTTGATGCACTGATGTTTAAAGAAAACGATAAGAAGGTAGTCAAGAAGCCCAAGAACAGTGTCAGGCAAAGAGTTATAAGCAAACCTGTTGAAGTTCCAGAAAAAGTTGCTTCAAAGGAGAGCGGTACGGATAAAGCTGCACTTAATGCAGTCCAGGCTTCCGATGTTAGGCTAACTGCTGTTCCAGAGGGTGTTTTGGGGTCATCTGCACAAACTTGGGCCAATGGGGAGAAGGCAGATGTAAAGAAGAAGAATCAAAATGTGGTTGAGAAAGGTTTGTGAATAAATTGTATTTATGGCAATAAATGTAGTAAATTTAGAATTGTGGTTATTAGAATGATTATTAGTTAACTAACAAGCTGTTTTACTTAGTTATGTTAATTGATGAGAATGTCTCAGTACGAACCTGGTTAGGTGAAAAAGAGTATATTACAACTAATTCCTATTTTTGATTTGGAGATATTTATAGCTCGAGTTTTTTTTGATTGGACGATGCAACTTGCCTTGTAACATTTATGTAGCATATTATCAGATTGTTTGGTCAGCAGATAGTAAAATATAAAATGCACAACTGATTACGGAACAGCTATAGTTGTTTGAAGTTCCGCCTTCATGAGTCATAGATATTCATTGAGAAGATATGTCTCTTGACGTAGTTAAGACATGTTTTATTTCTGTTATAATAATGGGCTATGAAAGTGATCATCGTGTTACTGAGGATATTAAGTAAACATCCAGCATTTCTATAATTTTCAAATTTAATTATTTCTTGCTTAACTTTTAAATTAAATGAGAGCGTTTGTAAAGTTACGTTGAAGGAATTGACAGTAACTAAACTAAAGTATGATAGTGAAAATAATTGATAATGGATTATTCAGAAATTAATAAATTACAAGGCAATGTTTTTTAAATTTTTGCATGAAGTCACATCAATGAAAATTTGTTTAACGAATCCAAGTGCAGATATGAAGGAATGATTTGCTTGAATTGATTAATTAACCAATTTAACAATGATTGGCTGGGAGCATCAACAGCATCTCATCTCTATCCAACTGAGCACCTGTTTTTAGGGGTTTGAGAACTGGTCTTTAATAACTAAATATTTTTATATGTACATAATGAATGTCTTAATTATTAATTCGCAAGTTTTATCTTCATCAAAAATCTAAAGTCCACCATCTAAATCACCGTTAATATCTTCATTATACCAACCATCGTCATTATCATCAAGTACCTCATTATTTCTGGTAGTGGAGAAGGTGCAGCACACCTTGACTGCAAAACCCGTGAAGAAGTCATTGGAGGAGACACCTGAAGTGGATTCATCGAGACAGTTGGTTTCTGGAAAAGCTGCCCTCGTTGGAAAGGATGATAAGCCGAAGGTGAAATTTGAATTTAATAACAAGGACATCAATAATAATAAGAATAATAATAACAGCCATCTCGTGCATTGCCGTAGAATATAATTAAAACAGTCGAATAATATTGATTTCGTTTTATTTTAAGAACATCAAACATAAGCAACCAAAAGCTAAAACATTAGGTCAACTGAAAATGCAAAGGGAAATATTGAATAATATTTATTTATTGATTTAATACTTATTTATTAAATAATATTGCACTGTTTGTGTTTAGTATTTTGTTGACATTTTAGTAATTAAGACATTCATGATCATTAGACTATGTTTATTTCCTGTGCAGAATTTTATTTTGAATTTTAAGACCAGTTATTTGATTGCTCTTAGCTGCTTGTTTTAATGGTAATAATTAACAGGAATGTAAGTCCATTAAGGAGATGTTGAAATAACCCTTTAAGCCTTTTTTATATGGCTAAGCAATTATTTTTTGAAATTTCATTCTTATTTTATGATTTATTTATTTATTTGCAATAAATTTTGATTTTGACAGACTAAAGGAACCGAGGCTCATGCGTCGGACGTTGAACAGCAACAACAACTGGAGAGAGGAGACGACAAAAAGAATCAATTGAAGAGCAAAGAAGTTGCATCATCATCAAGACCAGCCAAAGAACTTCATGCTGCAAAACTAGGCAAAGAACTTGAGGAGAACCAGGAATTGAACCCACCCCTGCAAACTGACAAGAAAAAGAAGAACAAGAAGTCCAACGAGGGTGAGTTCGTGACCTGAGCAAAAAATAAAAATTATTAAGACGATCGCATCACACAATCATGGGATGATCATTCTGCAAATAAAAGTTATAAATAAAATCGTCATTGCCAACATTGTCACCCAAATGTTGTTTACATTTTTAGAGGTCAGCATTGCAGAGCAGAAGGTCAAGGTAGAAGCCAGCTCTCAAGTTGCATCTCTTCCCAGTAAACCAGTAGTGGAAGAAGCCATAGTGGAGCAAAGGATCAAGGCAACAATGTCTGCTCCTCTGCAACCTGCTGCCAACAAGAAGAGGAACCCAAAAGCCAAAGCCTCTGAAGAGTTTGATGGTGCATACAATTAGCTTTATGCTGGATGACTTTAATGGACGTTGCTTTGTCACATTTACAAATTCTTAAGTGTTACTTAAGCTTATCTGCATTATGACCATAATAGGTCTTACAAAATGACAGATCTGGCATAAATAAGAAGTCTTTTTGGGTTCATTATATTTGATGTTAGATTTGATGTATTTAAAGCTTATTATTTTGTGACCAAAATTGTTTTAAAATTTAGTTGCTGAGGAGATTCCTGTTGTCCAATCGGAATTCAAGCAGAAGAAGGCACCTTCAGTTGAAGTTCAACAACCCAACAAACAGCAACAAAATGGCAACAAGGCTTCCAGTGACCTTGATGAACTGAAGAAATTGATAAATGAGAAAGATGCCATCATTCAAAGAGGTCAGCTGGTTACTTAGAATTATTTCTGAGAATGTACTGGCTGTGGTTTTAATGATGAGATATTATAAATCACTTGATATTATTTATTACTAAAGTGTTTAAGCAATCATGTTTTGAAAATCGGTTCTTTGCCTTCTTGAGATTGAAGGAAGGAATATTTTCTAATCAATCACTGGTTATTTAGATGACTTGTGATTACAGATCAACTGCAATTTAAATCCATGAATGAGGCGTTGTTCCAGATGAAGAAAGAACTGACCACTGAGCGTTCAAGATTCACTGAACTGGAAACAAACATCCATGTTGTCAGCCAGAAACATGTGAGTGATTATCTTCACAACATCTCTTTTTTAATTTCAAAATCATTACTTTCAATTCATTTTACTCCTTCTTAAATATTATCAACCACTTAATCGTAACAACATAGTTCGTAGCAACAAGATTTAACAATTATAATAGTAGTAATAATAATTAATAATTAAATAATAAGTAAATAACAGTAACTTATCAAGTCGATGATGTTGTCATTTTAAGAACGAAGAGAAGCAGACGCTACTGAGCAGTTTGCATCAAAAGGAGCAACAGAGCAAGCAGGCCATTCAGCTCCTACAACAGGAGTTGCAGTCACTCAAGGCAAGACCTAATGACCTCTCGATGATCATGTCCAACTTGGCTGAGGAAAATGCCAAACTGACGGCTGAGATAAGGTAATCGAAAAGTTTTACTATTGATTTCTTTCTATTTTTAACATCAGCTTAGAAGATTACATTCTCGATTCTCAGAAACAGATTCAACTTTTATATTCATATTTTTAATATTCGATATTTTTAGATATCGGATATCTTAATTTGTTTGTCGTGCATTCGTGCACTCGGACATTGATTGTCAAGTCGAGCCCTCAATTTATGATGCAACAACAATGTAATTTGAGAGAATGCCTTTCAAAAGATTAATGTATCATCAATTGCTTGTCAGTGCAAGTCATTGCTATTGTTGTTTTGCAGCAAAACAAATTGTTGCTATTGTTGTTTTGCAGCAAAACAAATTGTTGCTATTGTTGTTTTGCAGCCATGCAGAGAAACAGAGAAATGAGGAGATCAACCAGAGAGCAAAGACCATGGATCTCTTGAATGATGCTGTCAGGAAGTTGGATCACCTGGAATTGACCAATAAATCTCTGGAGATGAAATTCAAACAGGCAGACGAGAGAGCCAGGGCAATGGAGATGAAGCAGGTGCCTCTTTAATTGCTTTGTTTTCAATTTCTTAATTTTCCAACAGGTGGCTCCTGCATTTCATTCTAATATAAACCATCTCGAGTTCGTTTCGTACTCGTAACATTTGTTTAGGAATCCAATTTTTTGGAACAATTCCATAATTAAACATTTCTACCCATCAACTAAAGTAGCTAAACCAGACGAGATAACAAACTTCAAATCGACAATTGTTAATCAAAACTCTTAAAATGTGTCCGATCGATCCTCGCGGCCGAGTTTTAACGGTCGTTGTTTACAAACAGAAAGAAGCCTCGGATGCGGTTGCACGCATGGAGAAGATGTACTTGGACCTGCAGCAGGAGCATCAACGCCTTCAGATGCAAGGCCAGCCCAACCTGGAGCTGCAGAACCAGCTGAGAGTGAGTTTGTGATGTTTTTGTTCTCGCTTTCATGCCTCCTTCCTTTCTTTCGTTATCTTCGAGGATTGTAACATGGCAATGGTTGTTGGGAGAGAGGTTTTACAATTTTGTAGTTCACTTATTCTGATTTATTGATTTATTCCAGGAAAGTATTTATTTTACTTATTTGTTGATATTATTATTGTTACCATCATAATTGAGTGGTGGTGAGATGTGCCATTAAAAAACAATGTTGTTTTTATTGTGCAATAAAATGGAATGTATTTTTAAATATTCTTTACTTTATTTGTTGTATTTCTTTTCTGTAACGGTACTAAAACTATGTGTTTATAATTTTAATTCTGATTGAGGTTAAGATTCTCTTAGAATGCAAAAATTGTTGAAATAAAAATGTCATAAAATTGAGGTTGTTCTGTTTGGTTGTTGCAATCAGAATGCAAAGGTGGAAAACGAGGAACTCCATGCTCTCGTTGCACGACTCGAGAAGGAAACTAGTGACCTGGAAAAGGAGTTGAAAGCTGCTGAGGATGCTGTGAGTTTTAATTGCTTGTTGTTCGTCTGCCTGAGGGAGTTGTTGTTGACTTGTTTGTGTTTGTATTTAACTAATTTGTTCAGTGAGTGCTTTGTGTATCCAAATAAGATGCAAAGGCACATTTTAGTCCAGATTTAATCACATTTTGTTGAATTTATTTCTTAAGCACCAATCTTCAAAGCTAGCATTTCTAATAATAATATAATAATAATAATAATAATAAGTTTGTTTGGCATTGAAATTGTGCACTTTGCAATGCAAGCGTTTTGAGAGTTCCTTGCAACTTATTTTGGTGGCTTTAAATTAATTTAAGTCAAAGCCTTAATGTGCACAAACATTTGCAAATAAAATGTTTACTTTCTTAATGATTGTAATTGGCTTGTAAACATCACTTGAAATTCTGGATTAAAAGACGAACCCAATTTGTTCTCAAATTGTTTCTTAAATTATTGTTTCCATCGCATTGCATTCCTTTAATTGTGCACTTTGAACAATGCAAGCATTTTGAGAGTTCCTTGCCACAAGTTGCGACTTGTTTTGGAGGAAAATCCGTCAAACCTCCATCAACTTGCATTCCTTCAATCAATGTTTTCAGTCAATCGTGTCCGAGAGCATCCAGCAATCGCAGGCAAGCAACGTGACTCAAGTGGTCAACGGATGCTCTGATGCTGGACTCCTGACTCAACTCGAATCTCAACTCTCGGAGCACGAGAAGACCAACAAGGAACTCGTGGACAAGCTTAACGTCACCGACAAGAAGAATCAGGTTAGTCTTTCAAGTATTTATTTAATTTTATATGAGTTTGCTTGGAATTGCTATTGGTTATTATTATTATTATTATTATTATTATTGCTGTTGTTATTTTCCACCATATTTTATATTATAGAAAATTTGTGATAATTTTTTCTTTAAATTTCCACTACTGTAGACATTAGAAGAAGAACGAGGTGAACTTCTGATTGCACTGGAAAAGCTGAAGAAGCAGGTGGTTGATTTGGAAAAGGAATTGGAAAATAAAACCATTGTGAGTGTTTCTTAACGAATGAAGGCATTTCTGGCTTTTGTTTACTGGTATCATTGACTCATTGATATTATTTACTGTTTTTATTTAATACGTTATCTTCATTACATTACTTAATTGATCATCGCAGCTTTTGTGTTAATTTTTAAAGCCGAACGAAGCGGTCGTCGAGCAGCAGAACGGTTGCCTGGAGTCGGAGTTGGCTGTCAAGTTGGAGGCCATCATCACAGAGAAAGAGGAGAACTGCAAAGAACTCAGGGAACAGTTGGAACTCAAGGATAAAAGGAATGAAGTGAGTTTTGAACATTGTTCGACAAACATTTTATTTGTTTTAAGGCTTGCTTTTAATGCAATGCATAAGTTAATGGAATTAAAATGACTTCCACCTTCAGGATCTCAGGCAGAAGAACTGGAAGGCCATGGAGGCACTAACAGAGTCTGAGAAGAGGTTAGAATTGACCAGGAAGGAGCAAGAGTTGCAAGTCAAGGACCTCCAAAACTCGATCGCAGAATTGAAGTCGAAACTTTCTCAAGCGGAACAGAAATCTCTCCAGGTCGAGACTGTTTCCGTTCAGGAGGTGGCACCCGTTTCCAGGAATAGGGAAGCTTCGGAGTGCGACAAGGTGAAAGTCGGAAAGACCGGCGAAGGAAACGAGGATCCGGAGATTGAAAACGTGAAGCAGTTGAAGTTGGTTGCGAAGGCCAACGAAATTTGTATGACCAGGCAGGAGGATGAAATTGCATCTCTCACTCAAGAACTGCTGGAGCAAAAAAACAAAAATGATGTTTGTCTTTTATTTATTATTTTCAACTAATAAAACCTAATGGATTATCAATTATATTTGATTATTATTATTATTATTCCTGTCAATAAGTATTTGGCCAAAATCTACAATTGTAGCTTTGAGCAGAAATGTAAAATTTTGATATAATCTGCACATCATTGCTATTATTGTTTGTCTTATTAATCAGTATTTTACTCACCACTAGAAGTCCATTTGTTGAATTATTCAATTTCATATTTTGTTTTCTAGAATTTAAAAACATTTTCTTAACTCATTAAAGAAATTGAGAGAAAAGAATTGGACCATCATGACCTCGTTGAACTCAGCCGAGTCAAAGCTGCAGGAACTTTATCAGAAGCTCGAGCAGAGTGAAAATCAACTGAACGAATTGAAAGCTGCATCATCATCATTATCATCATCATCTGACAAGGGCTCGAATACCAATGAGGATGTTGTGAGGAAGGAGTACACGATTGTTAATGAGGTGAGAGTTGTGAATATTTATGAGCTTTATTTATTGTCAACACTCGTGATGATGATAATGATAATGAACAGCATCTGCTTTATTGAGGCGTGCAGATTAGCCGAATGGGTTACGTGCCTGCAATGCTGCCATATAAATTGTTACAAGATATAAATATTACATTGATATAAATGAAGTTACAATTATTGTTGCTGCTGTTTAATAATTATGTCTATTTTTATCAGTATTATTACTATTATTATCTTTATTATTTTTCTTCTTATTATTATTATCTTTATTATTATTTTTATTTTCATCATCATCGTCTAATGTAATGCCTCTAATGTCAAAGGTCAATGAGTCATGCCACTGGGACATGTCTCAGTTGGTGCTTGACCTCGACTCAAAGACTGCAGAAATTGAAATTCTTCAGTCGATTCTCGACCAGCACGAGAGCTTGATATCAGTTAGTTGCAGTGATGACATCCCTTCATTTTAATTGCCATTTTAAATCCATTTATTTTATTTTAATTACATTATTTAATCATCCATTTTACTCTTGCTGTCGATAAGCATTTAAGCCATATACTCGAAGTAATGCTTCATAACAGCCATGTCAATATTCAAGTAGTCAAGTAATTCATAATATTCAAGTTAGAGTGATCAGAAAAAATAAAAAAAACTGCCAGACAATTGTAGAGGATTTATTAGAAAGATTCAAGATCTTGGATTTTGTTGTTGTAGATCTTGAAGACGGAGAATGATGAGCTCAGGGAGAGGTCTTCCAAGGTGAGATAGTTTTTATAAAAGTTTTTATACAGCGTTGTTGCTATTGTTATTATTATTATCAATATTTTGTTATTCTTCTTAAATTACTTTGAATATGGAATAAACAGATAAGCCTAGAGTGACTTAACTTCTTAGGTGAAAATGTAGAATTTTAATCCACCTTTCCAGGGAGGAAAAGAATTAATTGAACTTCTGGAGCAGAAAGTTGAGCATTACAAAAAAGTTCTTTCTGATACGGTAAGATCTCAAGGCCAGAATTTTTGGCTGGTAATTTATTGAGGAAATTAATTTAATTGTCGAATGATTAATTGATGCATCGTTCTCAGGAATCCATCCTAAGAACTTTGGAAGCAAGTGTAGATGCTGAGGAGAAAAAGTGGAAGACAAAGGTGGAAAAATTGGAAAGAGAGGTTTCAGCAGTGAGTTGTCAACCTTGACTGAAACATTAACAAATAGTCTAATAATAATATTTATTATTTATTATGTATGCATAAATAATGTATCATTGTTGTATTGTTGTAATTGACGATTTTTTTCTTTGTATATTTTCAGCTCCGACAAAAGGCTGGTTAGAAGGCTGTGAATAAACTTGACCATTCTCTAACTGATTTGTTCATTCATTCATTTATTTGTTTGTTCTTTCAATTATTGGTCTTATTCATGTTCATTCATGCATACTTGTAGCAGTGTTGTTGTTGTTGTTGTTGTTGTTCCATCTTCACATTTTATTCCTGAACAACTCAATGTTTAAAGTCTTTACATCGCCGTGATGCTCATTTCCAAACTTCTCTGAGAAATTTGATGGGGGGATTCTTTTTATAAATAAAAAGTTGAAATTATAAATTCCCCAATGATCAACATGCTTTGATAAATTATTTCTTTAAACTTTTTGTAATTTCACGTTAAGTTTTGGACTTAAAAATTGTCCAAGGGCTGCTTGTTGTTGTTGTTAATGTTCTAGCACTAGATGACTTGGAATAGCAAAGGACTTGTTTTGATTTATTGTTCCACTAGCACTTACAATTAAAATGTGAAGCCCTAACAATTGTGTCATCTGTTGGTCACACAATTTTCCTTGCCATTGTCTCTTTGAAACAATACGATCTTTCTCTGCTTAACGGCATGTTTGCTCTCGTGCATAATTCGCTCGCATTTGAAATGTCTTCGACGGAATGCGTGCAATCTGTAAAAATTTGAATGCTTAAATCAGATCATACGTGGCTTCGAAATTGAACCTTTCTCTGATAATTCAGTTTCATGTTGACATTTGTCTTTGGATGATGTTCCTTCTTAATCTCAATTGTCAGGTGAATATTTGTTCTCATAACTGATTATGAAAATACTTGTGCTTGAAAAATCGGTTTTTGATGTGGCACCCAATATTTGGTTCCATTCCTGAATTTTAAAGCAACTTCATCATAGAATCTGATTGATGACTTGTTTGAGAAGATGAGCACAATATGGACGGTGTTATTTACATTATGGGCGGTGTTTTGACGTGTTCTCAATCATTTTGCAAGTGATCTGTTACTCAAAGTTGCAAAATCACACAAAATTCAGGATTACTGAGATATTCATTAATAGCGATTCGATATTAGTTCCAGTATTTGCTGAAATTGGATTATTCGGTCAAATATCATTCAATTTGGTTTCTTAGGTGTTGTGATTCTCACTCATATTTTTATTTGCACTTGTTCCATCATACCCATCCATTGTCCAAGGCACGTGAATGTTGAATTCGACATCGTACGAGGGGAAATTCTAATACATTTCCAATTATTCCGCTCCAATGCAGCTGTACCTTTACAGGGGTGTTCGGAAAGTATTGATTGTTGATTGAACACATTAAAGTATTCGTTGTTGTTGTTGTCACTTACTTCATCACCACATGTACTTCACTAGCATTTTCATCCTTCACTAAATGGAGTAATTTGCATCGCTTGCATCTCTTTCTTGTGGGATCCTTCCGTATTATTGGTGTTGTTGTTATTACCAACACCGTTGTTACTGGTGATGCTATTATTGTTGTAATTATTATTATTATTACCACAGCTTTGCAGTTATAGGCGTTTGACTGTTCTGTGATGTAGGGCGCCAAACGTTTCCAACAAATATTTGATGGCTAAGATGACAAACAAGCTGTAGGACTTCACTTACATTGGCTTGTAACCTCTTATTTCAATTAAATTAATCTTATGTAAGTAATCTTATGTGGTGGTATATGGTGCAACAATTTGTTTTCCATCCACAAGTTAGCTTGTGGGGCGAAACGTTGCCACATGTTTAAATAAATGAGTTAAATTCACATGGATTGCAATGCTAAATTTTCTGTTAAAGTCCTAAAGCTAAGTTTTCATCAGGAAATGGTTTTAACATCACTGCAACTAAATCACTAGCAGTTTTATTTACAAACAGCAAGATGTTTGCTAAGGTGATCTGCTCACGCGAAGGCTGTCAAGAGACGTTGCATGAAAATACTCTGCGCATTGAGAGCTATTTCGGGAAGCTCGTGGGGTGTAAGAAAATCTATTCTGCTGCAAGTCTACAGAGCTACCATCTTTGACTATGGTTGAGAGATGATGGATCTGGGGTGCAGACAGATCAGAGACACTCACAACAAGGTTCAGCATCAAGTGCTAAAGATCTGTTGTGGAATGAAGGGAACAAGTGTTTCTTCTCTACAAGTGGAATGCTTTCTCTCGAACTATGTCGTAAGAAGCTCATGGCAAATCGTGGCTCTCAGGTCTATCGCATTAAAAATGAATCAGATAAAGACCATTTCAGATTGCAGGAACTACAAGTCTCAAGATCAACTTTAAGCTGAAAAAAAGAGGTGAGACAACCCCATACAAGAAAGTCGAGTCCGTTCTTCCAACAGGAACGAACTCTTAGGAGATATCGAAGAGGAAACCTAAGGTGTCCTTTCCTCAGAACTTTTACTGTATAATCAATTTCTTTTCCTGGAATGCTTGCAAAGGCTTTCTTCACAATAAGAAACACAAATAAAAGTCACCATGCGATAGCTACTTGTGATATTTGGTTCAAAATTCAAAAGAAATTAATGAATTTTTTTTCTAAATTTTTAATGAATGAGTCCACAAATTCTGGTGTACTAGTTTTGTCATTTTTGAAGTTAAATTTTGTAAGTCTTATTTTAACAGAAACAAGACAGATTGCTGTAAACTTTGTGCTTAATTTTAAAACAATATCACCAATAACAGCAACAATGTCTAATAATATAAACAAAATGGCTGCAGGGTTGTATGATAAAAAAGGATTAACAAGCTAATAGCTAATTTAAATGCTTTGAAAACATGAATTGGTCCTGGTCCTGTGCTGGGGGCATAGAGTGGTCATTCCATGCTGTACTCCTTCGAGGATTTCTCCTCAATCACTTTATTCTCTGACATTATGTGAACTACATTCTTGAGGAACTGTAGGAACAATAAAGAAATATTTAACAACAATGGCCAAAAATAATTTTCAGACAAAAATTCATACTCCTCAAGCACATTTGACAATTAATGGAGGTCAAGAAATTTGATCTTTGTACGTATAACATACAACGAACTGATGCTGTTAATGGTTTGCTAATATTATTAATTTCAATTATCCAATAATCTGCTTCTTATATTAAAAATGTTTATTTGAACTTCAACCTCTGGCTTCCTCTTTTTATTCTTGCTTGCAAACTCGAGAAATAGCTTTGTTCCATGCATAGTGGCCAGTTCATTGTCCTATAACATGCATGCTCAAGCCATTTTCAGATGAAACAATGTGATTATTAACAATTTATTGATTAAATTAAATCAACCATTGTTAAAAACGTTTTTGAATAAATCTCACAAGATCCAAGTCTCTTATGTTGGTCTCCAGAATGTTGATGGCAGAATGCTTTGGGTCAGCAAGAGGCTGGTCATATGGAATCTTTTTCCAATCGTTTGGGTCGAGATACCAAGCTCCAAACCTAAATTTTGTTTTTACAGACGTGGTGGTAACAGACTTCTTACGAGACAGAGGTTTCTGAATTGAAACAATTTTAAATGCTACATTATGAGAGAAACAAATTATTGCTGTCTACTTCACATCAACATGCAGATAACATTTCATAACTTTTAAAAATATATGCAAATAATGGAAATATGTAAAAAAAATAGCATTTTCCAAACTAAATTTCTTTTGTGCTTTCATCATTTTCATCTAAATTCAAATTAAGTTCTATAAAGTGGAAATAAAGGTAAAAATTTAGTGAGTGAAAAAAACAATTGGGCGACATTAACAAATTTTGATAAAACTAAAGAGTAACAAATTGAATTGGGCTTCGAAAGTCCTCACTTGTCCACTCTGAACTGTGCTGTCTGCACAATCACCTGCTCTTTCTTTCAGCAGTTCGATGGCATCGGGACCACCCGTCAACCTCCTCAACTCCAGCGGAATGCCCTCCATGGCGATAAATTCTATGGGCACGGACAAAGGGGGCTTCGTGTCGATACCACTGGCAAAGAATGCATGAACGTCATTTTCAGTTATTGTGCTCGTTTCCTCTTGACTCAGTGAGGCCAGGTACTCACAGAATTCTTTCGTGACAGTGTATTCCTTTTCCTTCTGCAAAATAATTACTAACGATAACCAGTCGCATAAGATGCTAGGTGGATGATGAATGCACATACTTAGTTCTGCCACATAGATTAAAGGCTTCCATTTAAGTATGAATAAACAAATATGTTTGTACCAAAATTCGCTAATAAAAATGAATGAAGTGAAATTTAGGCAAAGATTTAGGGCGCTCATTTGTCAGCTAACCGATTCGAGTTCCGTAAATTTTGTCCTCGAATATCGATTTATCAAAGATGCCTTTTTCTCCCTCTCATCGTAGACAAATATTCCCCTGTAAGGATTCACCTTTTCCATTGGAATCCTGAAGGAATTAATGTCATGTTTTTAAAACAATCCAATCTAGAACCAGTTTAAAATATATTTGTAGGTGGCGACCCTTTCTGAAGTTTGTACAAGAGTTCTTTGGCAGTGCTGCTGTCGGTATCTTCATCAATTTTGTTGACTTCTTCCTCCTCCTCCTCGAGCCCGTAAGCTGTTGGAACAAATCTAAAAGCCTCGCTGAAGTCGTCCAATCTTTCAGGATCCACAAAGTTGTCTTCGTCCAAGGCTTTTTTCATCTCCGGATCAAGGATCTCGGTAACCTCTTCGAAAATCTTAGAATAAAATTGATGATGCTGATGATGATTAATTGTAAATAATTTTGTAATAAAATGAAATTATTACAAATGTCAATCTAAACTGGCTTCAGAATCTTACAATATATTTTAAACAGATTTTCTAAATCAATAAATATAAAATCAGAAATGAGAATATTAGAGGCTTAGATAAATGAGCAGATTAGAAAAATTCTGAAAATTTAGTACTTCTCATGCAAAAATCCATTTCAATTATTTGTAAAAATCCAAATAATATCAGAGTATAATTATCAAGACTTTGTTAGTCAACTTTTGTTTATGACAAATAAAAGCATTGAGTAAATAAATTACATTGTGGGGTATGTATTCCTCAAGATGAGGGTACAAAGCAAGAGGATGCTGCCTTAGTTTCTCCTCAATTTCATTGATTTGACTGAGCTTCCAATTGAAAGACTGCTTGTAGCACTTCTGACATCCATCTCTTGCCACTCTGGACTTTCTTCTCACATTTAAATAAAAAATTACAACAGTTTACTAAACCAATAACTGCTAGTTATTATAACTCTTGTTGATTATTAATTAAACACAATTTAACTTATTTGTAAGCTGATTGGATATTGTATTTAAATACAAAAAATATGTAATTACCAGTTAATTTTTAAACAAATTTGATAATCAATGATGTAACCTTCTACTGGGCATTGGTGAGGCCCAAATGTTTGTCCGTTTGAGCTCAAGTGATGGCATGCTTTTCTTGGGGAAATCAGTTGCCTTGGCAGCATTCTTGTTTGTGTTATTGTTCTTCACTCTATCTTTTGAACTTTTTGTCTTTAATTTTTTTACAGATGCATTTGAGAATTGGTTTTTATCTTCTATAGATGTTTCTGCAGGCAGTTTCATGTCTTTGCTTATACTTACAGGAACTTCCACAGATTCACCAAGTTTGTTCTTGTTGGGGATCTTTGGATTATTGATTGATTTTTCATTTAAACCTTTGCTGCTCATATTTTCATTCTTCAAGACAGGTATCAATCTTATCACTCTGTCTCCAGGGTATGGGTCGATCGGTTTGGGAAAACCAATTTTATTAGAACTTGGTTCCTCTGATTCTAAAACAACTGTATATTCACCTTCTGAATGTTTTTGAGCTTGTTTTTTGAACTGATCTTTGTGCTTACCATCTTTGTACAAATTAAAATGGGATGTAAGCCTATCTTTTTTTATTTGGGGCAAATATTTATATTTTACGATCTTGATTTCTGGATTGATAAGATTATCCTAAAATTTTGAAACGAGTTATTTATCTCACATTTTTGAATGATAATTGAGACTAATAGTAAACCTCGTCCATGCTATCAATCTCAGCTAGAAATTTTTCTATTCTTTCATTTAAATTGTCTTCATCAACTTCAGACAATTGAGTTCCCATTGTCAATTCAATTTTCAACTTAGGCTAAAATTTCCATAGAACATCATTAAAAGATCTATTCACTATTTTGTGATTAATCGACAATATTTTTAAACAACAGTTATACACCATTTAATAAAACAGGATTTCTAACAATGAGAGGAACTTATTCAATTCAATATTTCACTTTTTGGAATGTTTAGATTTAGTTACTAAATTACAAAATTAAAATTCACATAGGCATAATAAGAATCTTAAAGGAAGCAATAGACGGACACTCCCACCTTCTAAACTTCTGCTTACTTTTATTTTGAGAAACCGACGTACATTCAACATTTTCCAAGTGTTGCTATGGCAATGCTTTATTTCATAATGTAAATATATAATTGAGAACTTTTTAAAATTAATTAGGTTAAATAATATTATGGTTATTGAAATTGACAAATATAAATCTCTGCTTTCTAAAATCAGTAGCTTACAGAACAAAGAAAACAATGAATTCAGATCATCACGGAAGCACAATTAAATAACTCAGTCGCGTGCAGCTCCTTAAGAAAAATACTTAACGATTTATTTGTCAAAAACAATTTTTGGACCCCAAAAAGAAAGCTTTCACAACTCAACTTCCCAAAAATGTAAACCTTCAAGCCCGCTTATTATACCAGCACCACGAATTAAACTTTGTTTTGATAATTTTTAAATCAAACATTGTCTGCTTGCAAACAAGGAGTTCCAAGTTAAAACCATTTTCGTTCGTAAATGTGACCCTCAGTCGCGTACCAGTTCCAGAAATTCGAAAACAGAGACTCCGAATAAAATTGCACTTTGAGTTCCCTCATACTTTGGAAGAACGAAGAGTTGCAATGGAATTCTTTGAAGCAGTTTGTCAGGCGCGTTTGAGTAATTATATGACGAGAGGCTGTCATAATCTGGAAAAGACATTGCACTCATCTTAACATTATCTTGAAATTTAATATAGATATATTCCTCCATATATTGTCATTCCAGCTTTTTCCAAGAGGGGATAAACCCTCGCACAACTTGAGAAGACGACCATTTTTTGCTTCTAGCCAAAATTCATGAGAGGCGAGGGCAAACCCTCTCTAAAATATGAGATGACCATTTTTTTTCGTCTAGTCAAGCCGTTGACCCTCCACCCATTAAAATTATGCTACATTGCTCCAAATAAATTTTGTGTGGCTTACCTTTACCTCATTGAAGAGAGGTATTATGGAACCGTCCACGTTGAGATCGAAGACAAATTCAGGTTGAACGAGGTACAAATTTTTACGAGGTATCTTCATTGCATCCTTCACGACAATAACGTAGGCACTCATAACTTTCAGAATGCCTGACAATGACACACTTTCGTAACTGGGCACAAGGACCTCATCGAAATCATGGACACTCAAATGTTTGGTTTGGGCGATGTTTCGGTACAAACATTCTTGAACGCTCAAACGCCTCATAAAATCTAACGGAGGCAGATCCATTGGGGGCCAAATTACCAGATCGATGCTCACCTCCTCCGCCATGTTAAAATATCGATGAACCTTGGGAAATCAAATGAAATTTATAAATGAGTATTATTATATATTTTTGTAATATTAATCAAGTATAAACTATTGACCATCGACCAATTGGATTTATTCGAATGTGACCATTGCGTCTAATAACAGTATGCTTACGTCAGAAAAACGCTTGGCAAGACTTTCGCTGACATAAAATATGATTTTCTCTACGCCCTGGTCGATGGTGAACTCGACAAACTCCACCAAGTTGGTAAGGCTGAGTTCGGACGCATTGCCGTCATTAAATGGCACGCACAAGGTATGAGAAAATTTGTAAACACGTTCTAAATCTTCAATGATGTACTCGGGTTTCTTTAAGGTTCCTTCGATGTAATCCCAGTAGAAGTCCATGTTTACAGGAACCTCGTGAATCGGAACATCTGGCTTCCCAATGGGCCTCTTGATAACCTGAAACTTTAGTGTTCTCCAAAGGTTGGTCATCAAAGAAATCGTTACAGGCAGCCAGCGCAATGAGTTCTTCGATGCACGCGCGGGCATCTTACTGTGCACCAGGGATATGAAACAGGGGGGTCTATCAGCTCCGGGAGGGACCTAAAGATATACTATTATCTATCATTTGAATTAAAGTCAATCCTAAAGCGGCAAGGTCGTCAAAACTCCAATGAATTCCAACGAACAAAACGAACGCAACGTGTAACCAAAAATAAATTAAATCTTTAGCAAACGCAAAATGCCAACCTTACAGGAAATCAAATAACAACTCCAATCGATCGAATTCACTTCATCATGCATAGTGTAAATACTTTCCACTTTGTTAACTATCAATTTTTCATTTTTGAGAAATACGCAGAGAATTTTTACGGAGACCGATTTCATAAAACCATTTCTGAGTACGGCAAGTATACGAACATAAGCGTCAGACTTCTCATTGTCTATATCGTTAACCCTAAGATCGTAAAAAGCAGAAAATGCATAAAGATTAAACTTTTCACCACTTATGTGCAAAGTTTCTGGTCTAATAAACATTTCTTTGTTCATTAATGATAATTCAATCCCACAGTCAAAGAAACTATCCTTTGTATCGACCTTGCGACCATACATCTTATAAAAAAACAATAGATTAAAGTCAACGCTTAAACAGCAAAGGCACACTAAATAAATCAACACATCAGCTCCTGTACATCCACACTTCCAACAATTAAGCGAAATGCCGTACGAACTCCAAAAATTCGCAACGAGTCGGATATACATCGGCCAAAACATCTTTTCGAAAATGATTTTGAAATTGTCTGCTTTTATTATTTACACTTCGTAAGCGGACTGAAATCATTTTTGTTTAATTTAATAACATTATTTTTTAAACAATAATTTTAAAAAATTCTCTAAAATTTAGAATTTTCTGTTCTGTTTTACTTTATGACAATTTCTTACACTGTTAGATTTTGTTAATTGATAGCCAATTTTTTAAAATAAATATTTATTTATAAAATTTTATTTAACAATTTTTTTAATTATTTAACAAATAAAACACAGTTTCATCCTTAAATAACTTTTTGCTTCGTGTTACAATGATTGATTTCATCTAAGTCGCGCTGGAAAATTGAAAATGTCAGATATGAATTTGTAATGATTCTTGGAATTAGAAAAAAAAGAAACAAATTTAAAAAGGCAATAATTTTACTCACTTCTTTAAAGTCTACGAAACAAACAGAATGAAAGCCTTATCGTCATGTACGTATAAATTTTTCCAAACCCATTCTTCTTCCTCAGCATCCCAAATGTCGTCAAAATCTTCTTGGCAAACATTACAAATTGGATCCGAGAGACTACATTTTTTAATTTGACCTTTGCTATGTTTGTCTTCATAAAGCTCTTTCATTTCATCGTGTATTGTTTTGTCTCGACCAGTAGAAATATGAGAATCTTCTTTTATCTACTTTTTCTACCAGTGGCCGACGAGTGTCACTGATTACGTGGCGACTGAATCACTCGCTTAAGGATGGAAAATATTCTCTACTGCGCTGTGCCATATCCGCCTTTTTCAAATTATTTTGAAAATGTTTTTCGACGTGCATTTTTTAGCGTAACCTCGCTTCTTCATCCTCTCCAAAACACAGACCGCAAGTGGAGCAGCATACGCCAACATAAAGTTTGTCGATCAATTCCTTGTGTTTTATTCTTAGCTTTTTCGGATCAAAGTCCATCATAGATAATTTTTCCACAATTTTCTCGGTTTTGGGAGGCAGGGTCGGACTGGCTTATAAAACCGGCCCGGGAAATTTTGTCGTGGCGGCACACTTCATTATTAAAATATTTTTTCAATAATTTAATATTTTACTTATTTTTAATTTAATTTAATTGTTATATGTTTTTTTTAGTTTCTATAATTACTTCATATATAATAATTTAAAGTTCAAAAACGCTACTTTAAGTTGAAAGAATCCTTTTATTTATTACATGTCCAAATTCGTAATTATGCAAAACAACTTTAAACAGTTAAATAACTCCTAGTTTTAACAACTTAAACATAAGAAACACTAGAGTCTAAAATTTCTATTCACTAGATCTAGAGTTGAGCGGGTTTCGGGTAACTCTAACTGAAGTCGGTTAGCTCCGCGGTAGGAGTTTCTAAGTTCTAGTATAAAATTTCTATTCACTGTTAACTAGTATAACAGCTTTTTCATTTTTTTCACTGGTCGATGCTAAAACATTAAGGATTTCATTGTTATTGATTCTTGGAAAAAGGTCCCTCTCACAAGGCACCAGCATGAATGATTGTAGAGTTGACTGGCTCAGCAAATTTCTTAATCTGTTCAAAATGCATTTTAATTTTGAAAACGACCTCTCACAAGCAACTTGTGATGAGGATAATGTCAACACAAATTTGTAAGCCAGATACAAATTTGAATAAGCAAGACTATGCAAATTAAACTTCTGGAGAACAATCATAACAACAAACAATACACGTTTTGCAAAATTTGCATTTATTTCTATGGTTGCTGCTGTTTTCAACTGTTGGAATAGTAAAAATATTTTCAAGTAATTCTACTGATTCAGATTGTTGAATGTTGTCTGAAACAAAGTCCGATACATTCATTTCAAGATCAAATTATGTTCATCTTCAAGAGTAGTTTGAAAATTTTCCAATTTCCTTGCAAAATTCAATAATTCAGTGTGAAGCTGATCTTTTTTTACAATTTTTGAGATGTGTAGCGGAAATTGTCAATGAAATTAGTGAAGAACATTTCATTTTCAGTGGTCTTCTGCATAAGTTTCACTCTCTTTTATGCAATCCTTCTGAAATCAGGGGTTAGACATTCAACGTTAAATCTTTTCTCACTGTATTTTTAAACTTTGAGAATGGTACTGCAGAACGTTGTAGTAGGAGGGTTTTTCGTTCTTTTATTTGGTTTTGCTGGTTGTTGGTTCAATTAATTATTTGTTAAAGTGTCTGGTTGGCCAGAGGTCTAGTTGCATACCAATAAACACTAAACTCTCTTTAAACCCTATTGAAGGCGTAAAAAACGTTGTTATAGCAGTAGAGCTACTGACATCACTTCATATACTCAACAGCACATGGCACCAATGGGTGGACGGTGTCGTTGTAGACCTAGTAACTTCAGACCTTATGTTTAGGTGCATGCGTCACTTTGTTGATGTTGGTTATCACTATTAATACTATCATCACCATTATCATTAACAACACGCCATAATAACGAACATGATCATCATGGGCATCATCGTTATTATCATCATTATCATCTTGTTATCATAATGTTTATCAACCTCCCACAAATGATGGTCAATATGGCGTATTTGCTCAAGCGCTTCCTTGCCTCACATCTTCTCATCATTCGGAAAGGTTGTTTCTAGACGATGTCAAATTTCATGATGCCCTTAAGGGCTTTTTGAAATCATTTAATAATAATTCTAATTAAATACAGCTCTTCTGTCTGGAATCCCCACAGGAAGTCACTTATAGTCAGGATAGAAAAAATTCGGAAGCGATTTTTACACCACCATTTAAGATTGTCTTATTTGATTGTGATGATGATGATGACAACCATGATGATGAAGATGGTAGTGATGATCATATGTTGATGATGAGGAGTTTCATGACCCAGAGTTTTTGCATCGAAGTGCAGAACGACTGCCCTTTTCCTGTTCCCATTCCGCCCATCTGAGGCAGAGTTCGTCATCACGAAGTCCTTTTCTCCTTAATAAGACGAAAGCCTTAGCATGCATGTCGATTCGTTCGATATATCTTGTCGCAGAGGAGCGAGAAATAGGACTGTTTACCACGTGAGTTTTAGAGTTTTCGAGATGGAGTGGCTTTGATTCACCTAACGACGTTGACGTTAATGTCGAGAGAATGGATTCAATAATTGAATGAAGCCATGTGATGAAGAATCCTGATTGTCTTTTGCATTATCAGTGCTACTGGAGTGATTAAAAGTATTATTGGAATGATTTCGTTCACTGCTTGAAAAAAATAAACTCGTGCTCCTTATATTCCATGTGTAACACACAGCCTTAACCTAATAATTGAAGGTCCATCAAAACTCTCGGTAGATGTCATCAGGTTTTCGGTAAAGTTCAAAACCTTTATAATTTTTTTGTCTGCAGCTCTTCAGTTGTAGGATTTCTTAAGCAACATATCTGCTCAGGTCATGAATATATGAAAAGAGAAAATACTGCACTATCGTTTTTGTATGAATCTACATATAGGCACTTGCTGCTTTAAAAATGTGCCACAAATTCTTTAGTTACACTTTGAACTGGGATAATTTCCTAAAATTACAAGACATTACCAGCTAAAATTGTTAGAGGATGATAGCCATTAATTGATGGTTAAAAGAGCCCAGTTAGATATCATTGATAATTAAATCAAATTAAATTATTTTTATGTCACATCAAAAGCTTCAGATGCAAAGGCAAATTTGTCATGTGCAACTACGATTCAATCTCAGATACTATTTCGTTAATGCTTCAAATGATAGGCTGGATTGAAATAAAATTATAAATAAGGACATATAATAAACGATGTGAATTTTGAAAGAAAAAGTAAATTTTTATCAAATGCTTACCAAAAAAGAGTCATGTTTCTGTTCAAACATTAGAGAAATTGATCTGCGAAGTCACAAATCTTGATTGGAATTAACAACAGTTTATTGAGGCATGTAAGTTAAATAACGGATACCAAGTTTAGTGACTTTTAAGATAAACCAAACCGAATGTATTCTTGGCTTCTTCGATGGCCTGCAGAAGTTTCTGTCGGGTTATGCTGAGGCTGCTGTAATCTGGCAAGTACAAGAGATTCGAACAAGTCGAGGTAGTCGGCAATGAAGAATCAGCATGATCGCAATTCATTCTTTTGATAGTCAGACGAGGTTCTAGTTGAAACAAAAAGCCGGTTAAAGAAGCTTTACCAGTTACAAACTTCAAGAACAATCGTTTCCTCTTATCATCAAACGATGCCAAACATTGGAACAGAAATTGAATCGAAGGCGATTTGTCATAAACGCAATCCATACTCAAGTCTTCCTCCGTCCATCTGAAAAATTTACAACCACAAATTATTCTTGTCAATTCTTGTGGATACAGCAAATCAATAAGTCCATATGGTAAAACCTTATCAATTCCAGCTCTGATGGCTTCGAGCTGTTTTGAATCAGAATAAAGTCCAATTTTATAAGCACTTAATTTCTCAAAATACAAATCGATGTTGTGAGGAGAGAGTAAGACATCCTGTCCACCCTCAATAAGTTCGATATCTGTACCTGGAACAGTGAAATTGAGGCACAAATCGTCGAAAGAGTTTCCATCGTCAAAAGTCAAATTACTGATTATTTCCTTCTTTTGACTCTCTGAAAGTCCGACCTCAGCTCGTATGGATTCTATTTTTCTCTTAACTGGGAGAAGTTGTTTGAAAAAAGTCTCTAACATTGGAAATGTTTCGAGCAAATCAAAGTAATCTTTTTTCAAATGAGAATATTTCTTGAAGCGGTTTGTCATCAATCGCTGGAAGAATTCGTTACTCATCGGGATATCGAGAATGTGTTCATCCAAGAATACCTTTGCGATAATTTTTCCTATCAATTCAAATTGTTCGATTTCTTCACTGTCTTTTGGGAGAACACCATCTGGCGAATGATCAGAAATCATCTCCTTATCTGACGTTTTAAAGGTTTTCTCTGGCCAGAGAGCAATGAAATGCCCTTGCAGCTCCTCGGATAATATAGAATAAACCTCCTTTGTTACTTCTAGATCACTGGCAATTTCATCAGCAAAAGTGAAGTCCCAATTATGAGACGTGACGTCACCTTCTCGTCGGAATATGTCAAGAATATCATTCAGTACGTTGCTTCTTGATACCTTAAAATATTTGATTGTTTGTTCTGGTAGAAATTCTCTGATTATTTTGAACCTCCCACCCAACGTAACCATCGCACGACAAGTCTTAATGAAATTTACAAACCATTCATAATGGAAATGTTTTTTAAGGCCATCCTTACAAGTAAGGAATTTCGAATAGATCTCAAAAAATTTTTGGATGCAATCCCGTTCAATTTTTTTCTCAACTGCAATGTCAAACCATTGGCGCCATGTGCTGTTCAGTACATAAAGGAAATCCAGTAGTTCCGCTGTTACAACAGCCGCGTTTTTAATACCTTCAATAGTGCTTAATAAATAGGAAATTCAGTGATCACTTGCCTACAACTAGGTCTTGCATAGACCAGACGTTCTACAAACTGATGAAGTGCACCAAAGACCAGTTTAACCAATTTCTCAAACAATGGGTAACGGTCTTCAGTATTAAAGTTTAAAAAGACAGTGAGAAGGTTTAGCTCTACCCAGGGATGAGCAAATGACTGGCCCACGTGTAATTTACCAAATACATATTACTTAAAGAAATGTAATTTAGATACCAAACACAAATTGCATGTGCCGAATGTAATAAATTAAAAAATTACAAATTAGTATTTTGAAATTACATAAAATTACAAACATGGTTCATTCAGGTACTTGAAAACCAAAATTTAGGACTTTTAAGGACCTTATTCTTCCCTTGCAGGCTGCCTTGTTCTTTCTCGCCTAGACTATTGTAACTCTCTTCTTTATGGCACATCTGCTTCTTTAATTCAATCCTTGCAACGCGTCCAAAACAAGTTTGCCAAGCTTGTTCTCCCTCCATAGCATAGAAGAAATTGCAGTGGTTGCCGATCCATAGTCGTATCACTTTCAAAATTGCCCTCCTGACATATCACACTCTAGCATAATCCACCCCACCTTATCTCCATCACCTACTAGATTGTCACCTTGCAACCTGTCCAATGCAACTGCAGTGGGGGTTAATACTTGGCGATATTGATCCAAAAAATCTAATTCAATGTCTTTAAAACTTGGCAATTTTAATTCACTCATCAATTTGTACAAAACATCTCGTTTTTCAAGCAACCTTTAATGCTGTCATACAAAGAGTTCCACCTTGTGGCACATGGTGTTGGTAGAGAAGAACAACAAATTTCATAAATCTTTTCAGTGGACTTAAATCTTGTGGTAGAGGAAATAACGAACTAGATTTTATAACGAATTCTTAAACTCGTTATAAGATCTAATTCGATATATCGTCTGGGTTGTTATGTGGTCCAGTATTCGTTTAGTAGAGAAGAACAACAAATTTCATAGATCTTTTCAGCGATCTTTTTATTCAATTGATGTAAATGTGTGTTACAAGTAGCTGCCCATAATATATTGCAGAAGGTTAGATAAGGGTAAATAAGAGAGAAATATAAAAGAAGAGCACTTTTGTGTCAAAAAATGTCCGAATTCTAGAAATTACACCAATGTTCTTAGAACATGATTTTGAACGAAAGAGATATGTTTGAGCCAAGATAAGTGCTCATCAATAAAGACCCCCAAATATTTAATACATGACACTCTGTCAAGAGAAGCACTATTTATGGAAAGAGAAGGGCTATTGTCAATTACTCTTCTAGAAGAACAAAAACTATTAGAATTAGATTTTTTTATATTAAGAGCTAGACAGTTTTTAGAAAACCAATTATTAAAAAGATTCAATTCATTACTAAGTAAAGCAATGAGATTATTTACATATTGCCAGAGAGCAATGAAATGTCTTTGCAGATCCTCGGATAATAAGAATAAACCCACAAAAAGCCATCCTTAAAGAAGCACACGCTTCCGCTGTCGAACCAATTCTAAAAGTCGCTATATGCAAAATCATAAGCTATACTATTCCACTCAATAAATATTGTTTGCACGACATTTTCATTAATAAAGTAATTTGAAAGAGCATGTGTTTAACTTGAATTAGATCCTTGCTAGATGAAGGTTTGGAGGAGTAAAGTCTTGGGCCATAACATTGAAGTGGGAATAATTTGAGAGTGGACATAGAAAAAGAAGGACTATATTCATGTGCATTACGTAGAAAGCGTAAAGGATTGTTGTAATTATTGCTTGATATGAAATAAACAGAGAATATTTTGGGAAGAGAATTTAAATCGTATATTCAATATATGGTGCTTCCCACCATTGGATCGTAGTGATCATTCAAAGTAGCCTTGGTTTTTGAAAGAATTACAGATAAAGGAAACAAATAATTCTATTTGTTTATTTTAAATTGTGGACATGCTACATGTCCCCAGGCTTCAATATGCAGCACTCTTCACTAAAGAAAGTTGATTTTTTTTATTCCTAATCAAGAGCATTTTTTGATTCAACTTTAATCTTTAAAAAATACAAATGAGCAAAAAAATAAAATTTGCCAGTTTACAAAGAATTCCTACTCTCACAAAATAATTAAACTCGTGCAAAATAAAATAAAATAATTTTGATGACATATTCTGATTAAATCCCAGAATGGAGATATTTAGCATCTTTTGTTTTCATTTATAACGACGACGACAATGGCAAGTGTCACGTCCGAAGCTCCGTGACTGTGGTCGACGCCACTTCTAATTCAAATAATACTGAAATGACTAATACAAATCATAAAAACCAAGCTTTATTCAAATCTCTCGACAATTTAACTTCCACAAAACTCTCACTAACTATAACTCTAACTAAATCTAAATCTAACTCTCGAACTCTAAATAACTCTAGCTTTCCGGCCATTCGGGCTAGACTTATATCCTCCTAGGCGAGTTAATTATTCAAATATATTCAAATGCGCTGTCACCCAATCACACAAACAAGCACACAAATAACTTCCAATCAAAATCCAAGACAATAGGTTATTGCACAGTAAGGTTAACCAATTATGATTCACAAAATTAGGTTTCTAAACGTTCAACGAAACACCGCGCAAACATTCGAAATTCTGTTAACATATTTTACAAGTAATTGTCGAACGATAACAAAATTAATTATAATCGTCCCACAAACCATAGATAATATAATAAATAAAGGGAGATATTAAACTTGTCTTCCAGACCCAGTCGTGACAGCAAGGATACTACAATCAAATAAATAAATAAAGGCAAGGATACTTCATACGTGAGCCAACACACTTGCAATACACACACTTCTTGTAGCTCAGCACAAACCTCAATTAAAAATTTAACTGGCGGTGAAACATGAACGAATTGTTTCAAAGAGAGCAAATCAAAAAGAGGAACATTAAAACACTTAAACAAGTCTTAAACTTCGATGATCCTTTGAAAGCATTGAAACGGAACGTCGGAAATAAGTCGCTGAAAGAGTGGTGAATTTGGATACGGAGAAGCTCTGGCTGATTGTTAATGGCGCGCAGCAAACACATCGGATGCACCTAAATACTTGCAATACACATACTTCTTGTAGCTCAGCACAATCCTCAATTAACGATTTAACTGGTGGTGAAACATGAACGAATTGTTTCAAAGAAAAAAAAGAGTTAATTATCGATGCAATCATTCCACCAGTTCCAAAGTTCATGGTTAATTGTGTTCACGAAAACATTTTTAGAAGTTCTTCAGCACAAATCAATGACTTGAACCAATTCACGTCAATTATCTTATCTGAGGATAGGTTTAAAATGGAAATATGTTCTGGAGTTTTACTCAAAATCGTTTACTATGCCGAAAAAGATATCTTACTTCCCATTATAAGTAATTTGACTAATTTTATAGTCAAACATTTAAGCCAATGTTGCAAGGATTCGTCTCATATCGCCATGGCACTAACCACCATTTTATACGAGAAATTACCAGAAATCTGGCGCCAAATAATTTTGAAGACAGAAATCACATGCTTTTTAATTGTACAATTGTCTTGTAAAACAAGATTAGTATTTGGTCACAATTTGTATTTCAACGTTTCATTTTCTTTTCCAGATAAGTAGTGTCAACTTGCAGAAGCAAATACAGGTCGACTCTTAAACAATCCAAAAGGTTATAGGACAAGGATGATCGCGCATTTGATCCATTCCAAAGTTGTCCCTAGTACTCTTTCCCATAATCTCATAAAATATATTCTCATAAAGTATATTCCTCGACCTCTCGACATTTTTGAGATTTCTGACGAGGTCTTTCGGAGGAATGGAATTGATGAAGCTGGAACATCTGAAAAGGGTAACATTTAAATAATTAAACCCATGCATTATTTCGTTGTTTGATTTTCAGAATATATAATAATAATGATGGCGATAATGAATTCTAATATTGTTGTATTGGCATATGTTCCTCGTAACTAAGCAGTAACTTCAAGAGCGTTAGATAATCTCTTAAGCCATTCGTTAAAACCATGTTAAAATCTAACAGGTAACTCAAAAAGTTATGGGTCCTTATGCCGAACAAATAAAAATATCCGAAAATGACCGAGTTTTGGAAAAGTTTGGAGCAGAAATAAACTTGAATCGTGGAAATTTTGAGTTGTATCACCGCTTACAAACATCTCCTATGGTGCAATGTTCTGGATTTTTTTTTTTGAACAATTATAATTTGAGTTATATTTTGTGAATTTTGATTGCCTAAACAAAATACTATAGCACGACAATCTAAAGATCTTTGTTACTTATTAATAAATGTAACACACAGCACTCAGCTTACTCATTTATTTTTCATCGTTTTAACATTTATTCGCTGCTGCACTTAAATCCTCCCTGAGAAAACCATTTCAATTTAAAACACGTGCTATTATAATCTTTAAAAATTCAGCTTTTATTCCATTGATTTAAGGATTGTTGTTTCACAATTTTAGAAATGTTTATTTCGAACGAAATCAAAACATTCTATCTAGTGAATGAAAAAAAAAAAGTAAAAATTAAGAAATCGACCACCGAGACTTCAGACTTTAAATTTATTAAATTCTGACAGCATGACTGTTGAGACCTGGAGGTGTTTTATAGATTGATTTCAATCAGTTCAACCTTTTCAATCACACAATCGTGGCAAATCCAATTCAGTTTCAAGGTTGGCATTGTCCAATTCAATTTGACACCCTTGTCAAGTCCACTTGGAGAAAATGAGAAGTCTTTTGTCCAAGATGATAATCATCGTCATCATCATCATTATCGTCGTCGTCATTATCATCGTCACCAATAGAATCCAGTTCATCAGGTTATGCACTGAGGTACAACAGTCTGGAACAAACGAATGAGACCAGTTGAATGGAAATCATGACACCATGTCAAACCCTGTGAATGATGTCATTCAATAATAAAAATATTTTTTTTGAAAGCAATCACCTTTTAATGGTACTTTGTTGATGTTGGTTATCACTATTGGTACTATCATCACCATTATCATTAACAACACGTTTATCGCCATAATAACGAATATGTAGCGAACATGATCATCATGGACATCATCGTTATTATCATCATTATAATCATGTTATAATAATGTTTATCAACTTCCCACAAATGGTGGTCAATCATGACGAACCAAATGTGCTTCCTTGCTCACATCTTGTCATCGTCAGCATCATCACCTATTTCGTCATGAAGTTAAAATAATTACTATCATTATCGATCGTCATCATAATCATCATAATAATCATCATCACCAGCAACTCTATTAGTGGTGATTGTTAAACTTATCTGTCGAGTTTGAAGGTGTTTCATTCGGAACTCTGGTTGATTTGAGATTTCAATGAATACTTTTACATGGTGTTGACGCTTTTGATGAAACTATCTAGCGTTACTGGCAGATTTAGGGAGAAAATATGAAATTGATTATGAAAACAATCAGTCAGTCATCGTCATCGATATCATCAGGGACATCATTTCAGCTTTCGCCAAAAGGCGGGGTTGAGGCAAACCTTCGTACAGCTTGAGGATGACCTTTTTTCTTCCAGCCATTATTCGGTGGGGTGCACTAACCTTCGGAAATTAATTAACACACATTTTTTCAAGTAATGAAAATGGTAAATAAAAAAATAGTGAAAAATCTGGAATAACACCAAATATTTTAATAACAACATTATTACACAAGTGAAAGTTTTCATAAAAGGTATAATTATAATTTAAAAAACCGATGCGGCCATATTTGCTTGTTGATGGATGTGCTCGCATCATTTGATGGACTGGAATTAACTTTAAAGAACAGAAAATCCCTTTCGATGGAACTCTGCAATGTTGATGGAGAACTATCCAAGATGGCGGAATGGACGGATGCCACGTTGAGATGAACCACGTGAGGTTGTGGTTGTAGTCGTTCAGATATCTTCTTCTCTTAAGGATGTGAATTGTACGTGAACCATGTGAAAGAGAACAAACATCCGAGAAAAGAAAGGACACCTCAACTTGTCTTCTTGTCGAAAAAATAATTTGTCTTTCCTGCCTGACTCGATTGACGAGCGAATTATTTTTAGTCCTTTAATTAATGAACGATTTAATAAATAAATTAACAATGTATGTTTTAAAAAAATTTATTATTAATCAATAATTTTCTCAAATTTAAAATTTTACAAATAATCATATTTGGTGAATAAATCGATAAATTGTTAAGCATAATTTGGACCTTGATGAGTGAAAGATTTACTCCGATAAAGACGAAGTCTTGGTGATTGTTGAATTGTGGGAGGAGTTATTAAGTTAGGGGAGGAGTTGGTGGTAATCTATTAATTTATTCTTGGTTGGATTCATTTCTAACAAATGGAAAACAGACTAATGAAGAAAAAAGGAGCTTTCTATCTTTGCGTGGATTGGATGGATTGGGTCAAATTGGATTTGCAGATCGAGTTTAATGGCTGATGTTTAAAACAAGATACACATCATTCACTGTTTAAAACAAGATATACATCATTCACTGTTTAAAATAAAGCACAATATTTACTACTCAAAACAATAAACAGTCTGAAACAATACAGACAAGATCTAATGTCGATCAGGCTATTATTAAAATTAAATTTATTTAATTTACAAAAATTACTAAAACTGCAATTGCATGATAATTTACAAAATTCCAAACACTTTGAAATTGGCTTCAAAGAAGCCTGAATAGATCGGAAATAATTAGAAGATTCTCTTATTCCTTGGCTGGAAAAGAAGGAAGGATGAATTGAGGGATAGAAACAGGCTAAAGTTCTTCCCTGGAAGTAAATTAACGAGGAAAATTCAAAGCAATGGAAATAAACAAAGAGGCCGAGAGGGAGGACGTGGAAAAAGTAAAAATGATGCTTTTGGGTGGAGTGGTACATGGTATGGTACGTGGAATGGTACATGGTATGGTACGTGGAATGGTACATGGTATGGTACGTGGAATGGTACATGGTATGGTACGTGGAATGGTACATGGTATTGTACGTGGAATTGTACATGGTATGGTATATGGATGATCTCATAATGATGCCGATTGATTATTTGAAATATCTAGGATATTAACTACACGATAGTGCGTCACATTTTAACATTAACATTAACGGTGTTAACTCCTAATTATCAATGTAAAATTCAAATAAGTTTAAAATATCGTACATATAAAACATGTCAGTATTCGTAATGACTTGAAACAAAATGTGCTTAAAAATTAGATTTATTACTGAAAACTTTTAAATTTTTTTTTAATTTATTCAACAGAAACGTCTAAATAAGGCAACCAGAAGGAAATGGTGATTTCTTGTTTTGGACCGATGTGACGTTTTTTGCATTTTTCTAAAAATAAATAAAAATGAATTTTCAACCAAATAAGGAAGTTAATTAAAAGAAATCTTAGTAAAAACATTATTCAACAAAAACATTTTTGAAGGTAAAACAAAATGTTTAAACTTTAATTTAAAAAAATTTAAATTGTTTAAATTATTTTAACTTGAAATCCTTTCTTGAAAGAAGCAAAATACGCTCCATTTCCCATTTGCGTGTTGCTGTTTTTAGTTCAAAAGGGAGATCCACATTTGGATTTCACTGTTTATAATTATTTGTTTAAATATATTTATTCATTATTTTTTATTTCAACTTCATTTAAGCATTAGTATTCGTTACATGGCTACATTATTTTTTTTTTTTACCAGAAATGTGCTTTCTCTGATGAGATGATTCCAACGAATTAATTTAAAGCAGAATATCAGGAAAAGAAATCAATCAAAAGTGCTAAAGATTAAAGCAGCCATCAACAGCATCGACATAAAATGATTTCAGTCATTTAAAATATGTTATTTAATATGGATAATGCGTTATTTGTAGGAGTCTTTTAATATGGATATGGACTTAGAGGGGGGGGTTTCCCAACCTTTTCTATCATATATATCCTGCGATTTCCAGAGCACTATTTGTCCGCAGTTTAATAAGATCTTCTTCCAGCTCTTCATCATCTGGAATATTAACCAAATTGCAAGAAAATGGATTCATGATCCATTCTTCTGAAAGTTTCAATTCTCAAGCGGCAAAATATCCATCAAACGATTTTGACAGGATTTCAATATGAGCCACAATTTCTTCATGCACAGCAGGAATTATATTTCCACGATCATCAAGACTACCTCTTTCCATCCTTCGACGCCAAAGAAGTAATTTTTCTTTGAATGCATTCAACGTTTCATAAGATTTTAATATGTTTATCTCTTTCCTTTAAAGAGACGCACTCAGATCATTCAAAAGAGTGAAGATGTCAGCCAAGTAAGCCAGTATTTGCATGAAATATTGTGATTCAAGTTCTCCAAGCAGATCACAGTCATGTTTCTTCAGAAAAACTTTGATTTCTTTCCGCATTTCAAAGAAGCGGGTTAAAGCTTGCCCTCGCGAAAGCCAGCAGACTTTTGTACTTTTTAAAACACTGGAGTTATTTTAGCATGACGATAAAGAAAACAGTGGGCTACTTGCAAATGTGTTATCTCCCTCTTCATTAGTGCAGAAAATCCAGATTTATTTTCTAGCATTGCAGGAGCACCGTCAGTGCACACAGAGCCAATAGTTTGAATATCTAAACTATGTTTGGCAAAGAAGTCTTTCACAAACTGAAACACATCTTTTCCTTGTGTTATCAAATCTTCACAAACAGAAAATCTTCCTAACACTAGTGCAATGAGTTGACTACAATTTGAGACATCAGTTGATTCATCCAACTGGAGAGAGATCTTTAGTGAACTAGACCTGACATCTGATATAACTTGATCCGAAATATCCTTACTCAAATCACCAATTCGCCTGTGAACGACATTATTTGATAGCGGTTATTAATTCCAACTTTTTTCTTGCTTCTTTGCCCAGATTGAACGTTGCCATATCTAATGCGCATGGGTTGATCAAGGACTTGGCTACTTTATATAACACTTGGTATGAAGCCATCAGCAGTGGTTTGTCAACAAAAATGAAAGGTAATTTTGGAAGGGTTCCTCGAGAATCAAAACGGGCTCTTTTAGTAATTAGTGATTCAACATCTTGACCTGCAAGACTGTCTCCACCGTGCTTGTTGTTGAGGTGCTCTTGCAGCTTTGATGGCTTCGGATTTGAATTGGAAAATACAGCCTTACAAAGGATGTACTGGGGTTTTCGCAAATCATCATTTATGGAGCGAGTGAAAGCAAAGCGCATAGTCGTTATTCCATTTTCTTTTCTTTTTTTTTTTACATGATGAAAGGATTAATAGTCTGTGAGAAAAATAGATAACATGAATAATGTTTATGTTTTATATATTTCAACAAGTTCGTTGAATGTTTTAATATGATTTGCACTGTAGACAAGAGCATGAAAAGGTGGTGAAAAGTTTATATTTCTAATTGCCAGGAAACCTAATGTAAAAATGCTCGAAACGCCAAAAAGCAAATTTTGGCAATGCTTTCTCAGTGGGAAATCGAACATATCGAGTTTTTCAACCCATTATGAAAAGCCCGCATTCCGCAATTTTAAATTCATTACAAAGGATTCCGCCTCATTTTGTTATCAATCTTTTGTAAGAAATGAAATATTTTAGTGAAATAATATGGCATATATTAAGTTTAAAATTGATTACGACCGATTCATGTGACAAAGCAAGAAAATACTTTACCTTAAAACAGATTGGACTCGTTTAACACATGTTGTTGTCAAGAAATAACCACTTTCGATTTCAACGTTTCCAACAGCAACCGAAATCAATAAATAAACGTATACAAATGCAGTTTCAATTCTACATATATAAAAGTCTCATTCATATATATGAATAACATTTTACCCAACTTAAAACTTAGTTTTATTTGTAATTATTCTACTGAATATAGAAACTAAATTCAAACAGATTGAAACGATGACGATTCGAACCATCCTAATCATCTAACTATGCAACGGTCAATAAAAGGGTTTTCCCCTGCTGGTTAAGTTTCGCACCCCCTGAAATGATATCTCGCACCCCTGGTTGGGAACCCCTGACTTAGAGGATGTAATATTGACTGGAATCTAAGAAAATATGCGAGGGTCAGAGTACCTCACGCACATTTATTGAAAGCGGTTTATTTTGACATATCCTCTTTAATAATCCTCAATCCTTCTAAGTCATCCTTTTACTAAAATTCCATTTTACATATTTACCAAACAAATGACTTTCTGACTGCCATCTTCTTAAGCAAGAATTGCCATTTTCAAAAAATGCAAACAATATATTGCCTAAATCTTTACAAAACTTGTTTATACGTTCATCGGATAATTCATCATTCTTATGGGGTGCTCCCTTCGGACAAATATAGATCACAAATATAGAAATATGAGAAAAATGTAGACCTGAAGTTTTTTGTGTATAATTTTGCAGATGTGTTATTTGTTGTTCAGAGTAACACACAACACCTACAAACACAACTACAACTGAAACAACACTCAGCAAGACAAAGACAACAACACAAATGCACAACAACGACAAAACAACATCACAAATTAACAACTAACACGCATTCGGTATCAACGATGACCCTAGCAGACGTCAAAACATCTCAAAATGGAGCGATAAGACACGAGGGGGGGCGCGGAAGAAAGAAGGGCGCTTCTTCTAAGGGAGGGACGATAAGAGGAGAGGTAAGGAGAGGCAACGAGGGATACGCGAGGGGCAAGGGGGCAGGCGGGGAGGAAAAGAAGGCAAAGAAAACAAATAGGCAAAGTAACACAAAGAAGGCAAATAACACAAAGAAGGCAAAGAACACAAAGAAGGCAAAGAACACAAATGAAGGCAACGAACAGAAAGAAGGCAAAGAACACAAAGAAGGCAAAGAACACAAAGAAGGCAAAGAACACAAAGAAGGCAAAGAAAACAAATAAGGCAAAGAACACAAAAGAAGGCAAATAAAACAAATAAGCAAATAACACAAGAAGGCAAAGAAACACAAAGAAGGCAAATAACACAAAGAAGGCAAATAACACAAAGAAGGCAAAGAACACAAAGAAGGCAAAGAACACAAAGAAGGCAAAGAACACAAAGAAGGCAACGAACATAAAGAAGGCAAAGAACACAAAGAAGGCAAAGAAAACAAATAAGGCAAAGAACACAAAGAAGGCAAGAAAAACAAAGAAGGCAAATAACACAAAGAAGGCAAAGAAAACAAATAAGGCAAAGAACACAAAGAAGGCAAATAACACAAAGAAGGCAAAGAACACAATAAGGCAAAGAACACAAAGAAGGCCAAGAACACAAAAGGCAACGAACAGAAAGAAGGCAAATAACACAAGAAGGCAAATAAAAAACAAAGAAGGCAAGAACCAAAGAAAGGCAAAGAACACAAAGAAGCAAGGAAACAGATAGAATGGCAAAGAAACACAAGAAGGCAAAGAAAACAAAGAAGGCAAAGAACACAAAGAAGGCAAAGAACACAAAGAAGGCAAAGATAACACAAAGAAGGCAAATGAACACAAAGAAGGCAAAGAACACAAAAATTCAATTAACAGAAAGAAGGCAAATAACACAAAGAAGGCAAAGAAAACAAAGAAGGCAAAGAACACAAAGAAGGCAAATAACACAAAGAAGGCAAAGAAACACAAAGAAGGCAAAGAACACAAATAAGGCAAATAACACAAATAATTCAACTAACAGAAATAAGGCAAAGAACACAAAGAATTCAAATAAAACAAATAATTCAAATAACACAAATAATTCAAAGAACACAAAGAATTCAACGAACACAAATAAGGCAAAGAACACAAATAAGGCAAATAACACAAATAATTCAAATAAAACAAAGAATTCAAAGAACACAAAGAGGCAAAGAACACAAAGAAGGCAAATAACACAAATAATTCCAAAACACAAATAATTCAACGAACATAAATAATTCAAATAACACAAAGAAGGCAAAGAAAAACAAATAATTCAAAAACACAAAGAATTCAAATAACACAAATAATTCAATTAACATAAAGAATTCAATAACACAAATAAGGCAAATAAAACAAAGAATTCAAATAACACAAATAATTCAAATAACACAAATAATTCAAATAACACCAAATAATTCAAATAACACAAATAATTCAAATAACACAAATAATTCAATTAACATAAATAATTCAAATAACACACATAATAATTCAAATAAAACAAATAATTCAAATAACACAAATAATTCAAATAACACAAATAATTCAAATAACACAAATAATTCAAATAACACAAATAATTCAAATAACACAAATAATTCAACTAACATAAATAATTCAAATAACACAAATAATTCAAATAAAACAAATAATTCAAATAACACAAATAATTCAAATAACACAAATAATTCAAATAACACAAATAATTCAAATAACACAAATAATTCAAATAAAACAAATAATTCAAATAAAACAAATAATTCAAATAACACAAATAATTCAAATAACACAAATAAATTGTCTTCCACTCCTGCCATCACTCCTCTTGTTTATTCTGCGAGGCAACGGTGATAATATTGATGAAGGTCGTGGTAATTAAGATGATGATGATGATGATGACTGGATGGATAAATGAATGAGGCAATGGATGGCTGCATGAACAATGACGATGATGTTGATGGTAAAAGTTGTGGATGTCACGATGATGATGAGAGATGGTGAGGCATTTACAACCAGCATCGTCATCGTAAATCATCTTTATAGCATGTTAATTGTGCAAAAATGAAGTAATTCATTATGAATAATTAATTAGTTGGTGTTCCTAGCAACATTCAGAATAACAAGGGAGATATTTCTCATTTAAATATTCATGAGATGTATTTATATTATGTATAATTTAAATTATAGTAAATTTAATATATTTTGGTCACCTTAAAAAATTGATTTTACAAAAACCATTCATTACAGTGAAATTTATTCATTCCATAAAATACTTAAGATTTTAAATGCTGGCATCTCTCATCTTTTATTTAGCAACATCGCATTCATTATCATCATCATAACATCATCACAAATATTTCAAATCTGTTGAAAATCATCAAATATTTTGATCCGTAGGCGTAAAACTCCCAGGAAATTTACTTTTAGCCTCAAAAAATTGCCTCAGTTTCTCAGAAAGTAATTTTTTATGGAAAATTTATTTCCGAACAATTCAATTCAATTCATTGTCGATTTGTTCTTCTCGTATTTATTTTAGATAATCTCAAAAATAACGATTATTTTTTTATTTGATAAAAATATTAAACTAATTAAAATGTAACACAATATTTTATTATTATTATTATATTAGCTTATTTACTTATTCATTCATTATTCCCGTCGATGGATTGTCTGCAATTTTCATGTTGAAAGCTTCGAACATTGACTACAAATTATGTCGTAAAATATTTATCGTTGTCCTGAAATTTTGAATTGTTTTTAATGATATTTTCAGAAATTATGGCATGTTTTTTAATATTTGCTGAAATTTTAAGCCGCTCGTAAATAGTTTGTTTTTCCTCTCAGTCATTTAATCTCTGAAAGTAATCTGCTTCGTCATGTTCCAATTTTTTCATCATCCAAGAAATGCAATGCGTCCCTGAGGGGCAGTAATTTTGTTTTGAAATTCCTCAAACATCAGCTCTTCATTTGATCGAAATGACGGGAGAATTAAGATTTTAATTATGAAAAATGTTATTTTTTATACACGATTAAATAGCATTAAATATTATTTGTATTCAGAGCCAAAAATCTGTCAAACAAAATATTGATGAACTTAAACCTTGACTCTTTGTCATCGTCAAAAAACATAGTTTTAAGAGAAACGTAACTGTAAATTGCATCATAATAGCAGGTGATTTCATGCATCATTCATTCTGCATTAGTGCATACTTTTGTACACTTTCGATGCATGACTTCCCACGCATAATTCATAATGCATCGACACATTGCGGGCCTTCGTTGAAAATTTTTAACATTATCATTTACGAGCTTTCATAGCTCAGAATGATGAACATTTTATTTTGCATTATTATTAATTATTATTAATTCAACCTAAAAATATTATATTATTTATTTAGAGTTTATCGATGTTAAATATCTTTTATTTACTGATGAAAATGCTTTAATTTAGCTAGCAATGACTGTAACCAAACTTACCACAACAAATGTTACAAACTGTAAGAAATTTAATAACAGGAGACATTTAATAACAGGAAATTTAATTATAAAATATTTGTTACTATTTTAGAACGTGATTTTAAAGATCAAAAATACATTTCGTGATTTCATGGTAGTATGCTTTCTTGATTCTTCCGATCATCACAGACGACCCAAATATTTAATCCATCCATCCATCCGTCCGTCCGTCCGTCCATCCATCCATCCATCCATCCATCCATCCATCCATCCATCCATCCATCCATCCATCCATCCATCCATCCATCCATCCATCCATCCATCCATCCATCCATCCATCCATCCATCCATCCATCCATCCATCCATCCATCCATCCATCCATCCATCCATCCACCATCCATCCATCCATCCATCCATCCATCCATCCATCCATCATCCATCCATCCATCCATCCATCCATCCATCCATCC
>JAJTWR010000458.1:1210000-1240000 GCA_021613335.1 Whitmania pigra | reverse complement strand
ATCATGCACTTACTTATTCATGGATGCATCAATCACCCGGAAAAAGAATTGGAATGTGATCGTAATTCATCAATGCATGTTTTTTCCTTTCGACATCATTATCATAATAACCGAATCATCAGAATTTATGGTGCGCTCCAGGAAAACGTGAAAAGTGAAAGCTGCCAAAGCAATAACTTATCTGCTACATAGCTACTTAAAAATGTAACTTGTTGTTGTTTATTAAAATCTGCTACATAGCTACATAGCTACGATCATGATGATTATCAAGTAACGGGATTCAAATTCTTACTGCCGTTGTGAAAGGCAGAAGTCTAAACCACGTAGGAGGATGGCAATTACAAACGCTTATTACTTTAGTACGATTTACTTGCGCCTCAAAGTACAAGGTAGGAGTTGAACACTGGAGACTTGAAGAGCCGTTTTTCACGCGATTTTGAAATCAAATTTCCGCAGAAATCTCCGGTGGTGATTGAAGTTGAAAGCTGAAGTTGAGTTGAAAGGAGCAACTGATGGTGCAAATAAATAAATGCAGAACAGGCAAAATGCAGAGGTAACTGGATAGCACAACATTTTAAAAGTATTTTTCCACTCTCAGCACTTTCGGCAGATGATGTCTGGAATCAATTACACGGCAGTGAAAACGTAACACATGAAGACTTTCTTTCGACTGGTTGTGAGGTAAAAATAGACCGAAGTTCCGATTCGGTTTTCAGTCGAAACTGTTGAAAGTGTTGAAACTTTTGTTCAATAAAAATATCTCTTTCGGTCGTTTTTTGATATTGGAAGGTGAACATCCTTAACTAACAATTTCCAAGGAATGCTGAACACAACATGGAACAATAGTTTAATGGAAAAGTCTTTTAAGACAGTAATACAAGTAAATATAAATTAACAATATATCATTCGTAATTAATCCTGCTTATTAAATTTATAATAAAATTTATAATAATGATGATGAAGATAATAATAATAATATAATAATAATAATAATAATAATAATAATAATAATAATAATAATAATAATAATATAATAATAATAATAATAATAATAATAATAATAATAAATAATAATAATAAATAATAATAATAATAATAATAATAATAATAATAATAATAATAATAAGTAATTTATTAACAAACAGTTTTGTAATTCTTAACTTTTAGTGGATGTTTGTGGCACTAAAGTTAATCTATCACTAAATGTATTGAATGTCATTGGGTGAGTTTATAAAGTTTAAAACGTAGTAATTGTATTATTGTATAATATTTAATAATTTAGTTCTTTATTTATTTAATTGTAATATTTAATAATTTCTATTAATAATATTTTTAACTTAAAAGAATAAATTATTTTGAAATAATAATGACTTCAAAGAAATTTGCTTTAAAATTTTCTCGGAAGATTAATTTAATTCATTTGCAATAAAAATTACTTTTGTGAATTTTTCTTAGCTTAATGTTTAAATTAAATTCTGAGCACCATTCCTTTCCTCGACGAAAAACATTTTGAAAAACAAAACAAATTTAGAACAAAATAAATTAAAGGTTCTGAGGTGCCTTTTAATTTTTTTTGTTGCAAAAAGGACAATATAAACTGCCAAATAATCCTTTATTTGCAATTAATATTTTGATATTATTCTATAATTATACCACTTATACCATACATATACCATTAATATCATCATCGTCACCACCAATTCTTCCTTTTGAATTCCCAACACCTACCTGCACAAGTTATTTTCAATTTTATGCAAAAAAAAACGACTTTCAGCTTTTTATGTGAATCGAGAACGTAAGGATAAAATAAGTGGAGAGGTCAAAGGTTATAGGTGGCCACCATTTTATTTCTTTCTCGATTTTTGTTACAATAACCTCAATAAATATTTCTATTTATATTCCAAATCACCTCAATAAATATTTCTATTTATATTCCAAATCACCTCAATAAATATTTTATTTATATTCCAAATAACATTAATAAATATTTGTATTTATAAATCCAAATAACCACAATAAATATTTTATTTATATTCCAAATCATCTCAATAAAACCAGTAAAGATTTGGAATTCAAAAAGTTAGAAAAAGCCTTTGTTATAAATGAATTCACTGAAGTGGCTATGACGGTGATAATGACGATGATGGTGGTTATGATTATGATGACGATGACGATGACGACGATGATGACGACGATGATGATGATGGTGGTGGTGGTGGTGATGGTGGAGAATAAGAGCAATATACAACATTAATATCATTAATTATTAAAAATGTACAAAAATAATGTTGTACAGCTTGAGCGCAAATGTTTCTGTAAAATGCAATTATTATCGGAATTGGCTCATATTTAACATGAAAATGGAAAATTATATTCGAACTTTTGGAAAATATAAAATGAATTTCTACAATGGATTTTATTCAAGCTCCAATTAGATCATTACAGTCACTGTCCTTCATCATCATCATCATTACCACAATCGTCGTCGTCGTCATCAACACTTGACATGCTCGCCAGACATGCAACGTCGAATGAAATCGACTGATCTTTATTTTAAAATAATTTTAACACAAATCGACACGAATTGAAAGAATAATGACTTGAAATTCACATCATTGTAACAAATACGAATGAAACTCTACTAAATTACTTAAATTAAAGTACATTTCTAAGCACAAAAGCAAAACGCCTTTGAAGTCAGGCAGTGGGCAAACATTCGTATTCCGGAATTAGGGTATCGGTTTCAGGGTCATAATTTAAAGGACAATCCCCTGTTTATGGGGTCGTCGGTTAAATGGCCAGGCCACGGTCCCTTACATGGGTTAAGGGAATATTTTTTAGGGGTCTTTACATGTAGCCCCTCGTACAAATGGTCGTTATTTAGGGCAGAGACCGGTTGGGGCCGTTATCGTGTTTTATGATCAACTCGACACCGAGAAACAGGTCACGTGACGACGATGACGATGCTGGTGACGGATGGAGATATTTTTTTATTTAAAATTACTTTTTATATTTACTACTGTTTTTAATAAATCTTTCCTAGAAATAACCCATGTCAACAAGTAGGTATTAAATGATGATCGTAGGTGGGAAGAGGACGACGACGATGATGATGATGACGATGATGACGGTGACGATGACGATGTTGTCGATGACGCCGTTGATGGGTGGTACCTGTTGATCGGCAATTATCCAGTTGAAACCACGCTCATAACGTTTGCTGAACATCAATATCATCGTCGTCATCATCATCATCAATATTATCATCATCATCATAATTCCCACAAATGGATAGGAATTTTTCCACAAAGGATTAACATATCAAAGGTATTCGTGGAAAATGATGGCAATGGTGATGATGCTGTCAGCGACGACGACGATGATGATGATGACGACAACGATGATGATGATGACGACGATGATGATGATGATGACGACGATATAAAATAAAAAAGCTATTTATCTCGATATTAAAATGAACGCACAGCTGCAATTAAATTATCAAATGAGTGCAATAATTATAATTCAAATCGAATAATTATTACAATGAAATAATTGTAACAAAAAAGAAATATAATTATTATTATTAATAATATTATTTGATGAATATGGTGAATCGTTATTTTTCTTAATGCTATTGTCGTCGTCGTTGCTATGGTAACATATCATCTCAGCTCCCATTCCAGATGTTGTTTGCGAAGTAAACAATCAACGAATAACACAGTGGGACAATGAATGTAATATCATCAGTTTTACAAGTTACATCACTATCATAACCGTCGTCGTCGTCATCAACATCATCATCATTTTCTTACGAATCTTCTTCATCCTCATCGCCATTGTCATCGTTGTCATAGGCATTAAATTTAAAACTTGAAATCCATTTCTTCATTTAAATTCAGAAGTTGCTCTGTTCTGTTTGTTGTTTCGTTCAGGAAGACGTTTAAAGTTGCCAACACCTGCCTGTTTTTTTTCATCAGCAGTAGAAAACTTTTAATTCGTTTCATTTGAGCATTCATCAGTTTTAAACTTTCATTTGAGCGGCTACAAGCAGATGCGGTCAATTACATCAAGTCTTCGGCTTACTGCAGCAGTAGCAACAACAACAACAATAAAAATAATTATAACTATAGTAACTACAATATCAATATCGACAACAACAACAATTCTCCTGAAACAGTTCAAGTTATGGAGAGATTATGAAACACTGGGATATCATCACAGATATCACAGATGTATCAAGTTTCTGATACCGTTAATAATCTTGGTATCATCATTTGATAATCCATCACAACTACAATATAACTTGTCTTAATCATCACCATCATCATCATCATCGTCGTCGTCGTCATCATCATCATCATCGTTAAAGCCACACTCCGAAGCATCCGTAATTACTTCCCACCGTCGTCATGACAACCAAAAACCTGTTTCCATGGAAACGATGTTCGTGCAGAAACAGTAGCGCGAACAAAGAACTCTTAAAGATGACCAAACCTCGAAAAAAACCAACAACAACAACATCAAGGAAATACAAAATAAACAGACGAAAATATGGCGCCTGAAAATACTTTCGCTTGAAATTAAAAGTACATAGGTCTAATTAATATTGATGAAAGAAAATCATCGATCAACTTTAATTACAGCAAATGAACCTTGATTTGCATAATTAATTTTAATTCATTCATTGACATTGCGACTCGGAGAAGTTTTTGCCAAATAAATGAAGATGGCGTCAAGTTTGCAAATTCATGACGTCATAATTTCGCAAGATGGACTTTCGCTGCCCTTTGAACTTTACAATTTTTAATGACCTTATGCAGGGTCAAGTCTGGATGACCCCAATACCGGAAGGTCGCACAATTTTAAAATATTTCACTCGATAACTGAAGAAGGTTGTAATCCAAGAAGAATAAATAAATGAGTAAAATAAATAAATAAGTAAAATAGAAAAAAACGAGTTATAAAGTAAAACGAGATTTTGAATTTAAAAATAGACTATGTGAAATTCCCCAAAGATGTAATTTATTCAGAAGTAATTGTGAGCCTGACGTCATGAAAATTAATGCTGAATAAATCTTTTTTATGGTATTCGTAGTGATGGTGATAATGATAATGTTGATGGTGATGATGGTGATGATGATGATGATGGTGATGATGACGACGACGACGACGATGATAAAATAAATTGCTAGAAAAACAGTTGAAATATAATACCTTAACTGATGACCGCTCAGTATTCACAAAATTGTTTGAAGCACTTTTCACAAACTTTCCAAAATGTCTTATATCAAGTGAGCACATCAACTACTATCCACAAAAACATTTAGCAGCAATATCAACAACAGCAACAACAATCGAAAAATGTTCAAGCAGCATTCTCATTCCACTTCAGTCTTTTCCTGTCTCACCAGTGGTGGCACTTGTAAGGGCGTCCTTGACTTCTTGAAGAACCTCTTCCTATCGAAGATGAGACTCCTGAGCAGGCGTCTGAACTGCTTCCGAAAAGCAAAGTAGATGAAGAAGTTGAGAGATGAGTTGAGCACCTCGAGGATTGTGCCTGCCTCGATGACGTAGAACATCAGCGATGGACAGTAGCCGTTGCTGTATTGTTGGAACAAAGTGTCAACGATTTATTCTTGCATTTTTGAGATTTTACACGTTTTACACGTTTGACAAATGACAAATGATGACGACGGTGATGACGATGTGCAAGTTATGACGATAATGATGACGACGATGAATAAGCGCTAAAAATAAATAAAAACAACCAAATTAAGAACATTTATTGCTAAATTCAAGTTCTATGTAAATTGGAATTTATTAAGGTTTCCATTTATTTTGAAATACGGGCACAGTTGCCACGCCAATGATGAAATTATTCGATTCGATATTTTTGTTTTCCTTTCGGAATTTCAACTTTGCTTCCTGTTCAAACTCAAAAAAAATAAAATAAAATAAAATAAAATAAATAACAAGAAAAATAAAAAAAAACAAATCGAAATATTAAAATGATGATAAAACAATAAAGCAATAAACAGCAGCAGCAGCAACAACACCATCAAGAAAATAAATGTAACTCACTCGTAGGTGCTCACAAGTTGAATTACTCGAGCAGGGAAGTTACATGCCAGGAAGATGAGGACAACAATGATGAGAACGAAGGTGATGTTCTGCTCCTGCTGCTGGCGTCGTCGCTTCCTCATCGTAGCAGCAGCGATTGAAGTCGACGAAGTCGGCAGCGACGGATGCTTCTCCGAGGAACTTGTGCGCATCGGTAGCTGGAGTGACATTCTCTGTGGAATGGAAAATCTCTTCAAAGGACTAAGAGGTAAATTGGTTGGTTGAATCGTTGGCGAGAGTTTTCCAGCAGAGCATTTGCCAGCTGAGGGAGGTTTTGTTTGGTTCGAAGTTGCACAAACCTCGATTGAAGTTGCACAAGCCTCGATTGAAGTTGGATCCTCTTTCTGCGTGAAAACGCCTTCACTCTCTTCTGAATTCAGCCCACAACGGTCCTCACTTTTAGCTAAATCACCAGGGACCAAAGCATCTGTTTGAGAAATGATGTGATGCTTCTCAGATGGTTCTGCCAAATCTTCCCCTTCGATTGGCTGTTGACGAACGAGACGAGGCTCGGACAATTTTTTGAGGTTGTGACTTTCATCTTCAGCACTTCTTCGGTTCATCCTGCTCAGAGATCCATTAAACTTTTTCTTCTTCTGGATCCTCTCGAACAACCTGGATCTCTTGCCGAATCTCTTCTGACTGCAAGATTCAATAGATCCAAATTTTGAAATCTCTGGATTCTTATCGCCTTGGTCGGTTTCTTCAGACAGGGAGTAAATGGAGTTGTTGGGTATTTCCGGCACGTCATTCGCAGCATCATCCTCGCATTTTGACATCCTGCAGGGACAAAACATGGACTTCAAGGAGTTGTCAGGAAGTCTGCTTTTTGGAACATCACTCTCAAATGATTCGACATTTCTCGTACTCTGATTGAAAATTTTTAAACTTTCTATGCTTTCTGTTCCGGACTGCTGAGCTTTTGGAATTGTATGTCCGGATTTTATATCGGAATGTCGAGAATTTGAACACTGATTGACTCCTAGTGAGGATTTTACCGTGTCTGGCAACTCGTCTTGAGAAACTGATCTATTGGAGAATGGTCTTCTGAGGAATGTTTGAATAGATTGAATGAACTGGTAGAATCTGTTCCTGACGTGGTAGAAAGTGTCTCTGATGTGGTTCTTTTGAATGTTTGAATCTGCCTCCGCCGAGTTACCCATGTCAGATCTGCGTGATCTTGCCTGCGTCAGACGCCTGCGTTTGTTGTAGTTGAGAGCAAGACCAATGTTGAATATCACCAGGAGAAGGCATGGAAGAATGAATGAAGTTAAGCAGTAAGCCACGTCGAAGTACCAGACTTTGTACCCTTCAGAATCGCCGAAACTAGATTTTTCGTAGGTATACTGGGCTGGTGAAGATAACTCATAGAAGGGACATTGACTGTTATTTCCCAAATGCAATCCCAAATCGAAAATCATTGAGCTGTTTAACTGGACTGGCAATGAATGATTGTACTTCTGAGTAAATTTATTTGCCCTAGTGGGTCTCCCTCGAATTCTTGTGAGATAGTCTGATTTGGAGATGACGCTACATTTTAGCTGTTGATTCTCCATTGACCTCATGAAATCCAATTCCGAAGGATTCGAGTCTAGAGTCATTTCAACCAAGCAATTGGAAACATTTGCTGAATCATTGAAATATTCGACGCTATAATTCTGAGCTAGCTCAACAACGAAAGTCTCAAAAAATCTTGGCAAATTGTACGTCACAGAGAACAAAGCTACTACTATGAGGCTGATCTTGGCTCTCTGAAGGGTGCAGATTCTAGGCCCCGTGTGAGGCAAGCAGACCATCAACCACCTCGATCCAGCGTTAAGGACTGTGGTCCAAAAGGTTGCTGTTTGGGCGATGAACATGGATTGGTAGAGGTAAAGTCTGATGTGTAGCCAACTCAATGTCAAAAAGTCGCTGACAGGCGAATTGGTAGTCAGTGTCTCAGTGTAAAGTTGAAAAGAGATGGGATCAGCGACTCTTTCTCTGGAATTCTCTCCGTCATCGAGAACGTGATAAGAAGTGAAGTTTTCGAAGCTTTTACTCTCCAAATTGGTGTCCTTAAGTTCTCGCTGAAACGTCACTTGACAGGGAGCTGGCATCTGATCCGTTGAGAGTTCGCTGTAGTTGACGTACTCGATCAAGGCCGGTATACTGAATGCAAACAAGACTGAAATCAAAAAGAGAGTATCGACTACAGCCAGGGCTCTGAGCATGAGAGAAGCCACTGGTCTGGTTGTTCTGTCGTTGGCAATGATGATGAAGGACAGGAGGTTTGTGCTTGAACCGATGACGCAGAGGAGTCCACAGAGGATTGACCGCAGCCAGAATTGGCTCGTAACCAGACATGGTTCGTCTTTCATCTCGTTTTCTGAAAAGTTGTTGTTGTTGCTGCTGTTGCTATTGTTGTTGAGATATTTGTTGTCGTCGTTTTCATCCGAAAAGAAAGGTGTAGATTGTTGCTGGAGTTGGTCGTTGTTAAGGCGTTCTTGTTGCTCAGTAGAGTACCGATTACCGGAGTACAATGACCGAAGTGGATTCGAAAGTTCTCCGCGCTCTGCTTGTCCATTCTGACGATCGCCTGCCTTCCATTGCATGTTCTCCCATGACGGAGTCGGGGAAAGACTGAAAACCAGATGCGATAACATGCTTGGCAGAGGAGTTATGATCGAAAAGGATGATAATAGAGACGATGCTGATGCTACTGCTACTGATGACGATGAGAATGATGATGATGATGATAGTATTGACAACGATATTTGTGTTAGTTTCGTTTTTACTGATTTCAATGGTTTCCCAATAACTCCAAAGTTCTGCACGAATGCACTGGAAGTTGTTCCACGCGGTAGGAGAAGATGCGTCTTTGTGTTGAAATTGTTGTGCGTCGTTCCGCTCGAGTTGCCGAGTTCTTGGATGCCGCTTTCATCGCAAATCCACGTCTTCTTTTCGTCTGGCAGAAAGTTGTTGCTTCGGCGCCACGTTTGAATACCACTCATGCGTGATGTTTCCTTGTAGTTGCTTTCGTCGTCGTGGTGGTTGCTGTTGTTTTTGTTGTAGCTGGGTGCTGCTTTCTCTTTGTCACTCTTCAGAAAATGTTCAGTCCTGAATATTTCATAATGCTTGAAGTAACCACCTTCTTGAAAAGTAGGAAATGCGATGTCACTATCATCGTCATCGTCGTCATCATCTTTATCATCGTCGTCATCATCATCATCATCGTCATCATCATAATCTTCGTCACCGTTGTCGTCGTCACTATCCTGATCACTTCGTATATCATCTTTCACTTCTCGGTAAACATCGTCGCTTTGAGTCCCATCATGTTCCTCGTCTGAATTACGTCCGCAACCTGAGGAGGAAAAGGACGAAGAGGCGGAAAAGCCGGTCGGCATTAAAGAGAAAATTGCTTCACGAGCAGCTGGAGTGATATCCATCCAAGAATCCGTGATAACTCTCGTTCCCTCTTCGATGAGCAAACCTTCATCTTTAATATTCAGCGGAGGCTTAGCTTTGATCTCGTGGTCAAGGAATTCCATGAAAAGGACGAAATACTTGGCTTCCTTTACTTCACTCATCCCGCTGACGTTCCCCCGTCTGTTCAATTCGACCTCTCCAATGAGTCGGTCCCTGATCTCTCTGTGGCAATTGAGGGTAAGGACTGTCAACAACAGCAACAGGATGGACATGGCTGTTTTAAAAAAGATTTGACACTTTCAAAAGGCTATTAGTAAATTTAAGGCATTAAGACTGAGGCTGGGAATCGATTTACACATTTCTTTACAACTGCCGACAGAAAGGTCCTTCATAGAATTTGAACTTTTGAACTTTTATACTTTTGAATCTTTTCATTGCCTGAAATTAAAGAAACATCTATTTACATTATTATGATTTTTGTATTATTGCATTAATAATAATTAGCTGGTCACTATTACCGTGATATATGATAATTATGCTAATGATGATAAAGACGATGATGAAAACAACCTACTCAGAGGACGATGAAGTTGATGATGATGATGATGATGACGACGACGACGACCTATGACGATGATGATGATGATGATGAATGATGATGATGATGATGATGATGATGATGATGACGATGACGATGACGATGACGATGACGATGACGATGATGACGATGATGATGATGATGATGATGATGATGATGATGATGATGATGATGATGATGATGATGATGATGATGATGATGATGATGATGATGATGATGATGATGATGATGATGATGATGATGCTGATGATGATGATGATGATGATGATGATGATGATGATGATGATGATGATGATGATGATGATGATGATGATGATGATGATGATGATGATGATGATGATGATGATGATGATGATGATGATATGATGATGATGATGAATGATGATGATGATGATGATGATTGATGATGATGATGATGATGATGATGATGATGATGGATGATGATGATGATGATGATGATGGATGATGATGATGATGATGATGATGATGATGATAGCAAGAGCACCCTCATGCTGCGATAACTCCGCAGACAGGTTGCAAGGATGAAGTCCTGTTCCACCGCGTCATGAGCAGAATGCAAATGGCTTCACTTCGAGGACGGGAAATCATTGGAGGAGATTAAATTTCAATCCACAACTTGCTGCAATCCTCGGCATGTCATAAACAGATCACCATCCCAACCACCACCACCAGCCATCATTATCATCGACATCGTCATCATCATCGTTCACGCTTTTGCCATTTTTTTTTACATTTGTTTACAAAGTAGTGACAGCTTGCCAGCAGTTTGTCAAACACAAACACATGTGGTCCTCACGGGTTTCGACAACCTGTTTCAAAGAAGCTTATCATCATTTCCACATGATATATTTTAAAAGATATATTTTTAAAGAAGCTTATCATCATTTTCTCAAGATATATTCTTCAGATAGATTCCTCCTTGAAGCAAGGAAAGTTTTGCTTATTTATGCAAACTCCACGATGAAGAACTTTAATTAACAAATTGATTGATTCAAAATTAATTAACAAATTGCTTGATTCAAAATTAATTAACAAATTGATTGAATCTCTGTCTAAAACATTTAAACTGTTGCGTCCATTAATTATGAACTGAATAACCTTATTGATCAATTGGCATTACAATATAAGACGACATAAACGGCACTCAAAATCTCTGAAAAAATAATAATTAGAATTCCGAACATTCAGAAATAGAATCATATTTTTTTTTTTTGCAAAAGTGAATTCAATTTGTTTGCAAATGACTGCAGGGAGCGACAAAATTTACATGGCTTCTTCATTCGTGAGCCTCAGAAACACGGATTACTTAAAAGTCTTCCACTTTCGAGAAATTGTTGAAAAATATTTTTTGAAAATTTTTAATCCTTTTGAGACTCGACGCCACCGCCTAAAACTTCAAACTTTTCCATCGAAACACTCGCTTCATTTCATCCAAACTACGAAAAGAACCTATTGTCATCTTGCAGCAAAATCAAAAATCAGAGAGGATCAATGAAAAATTCGTCTCAAATTTGTAAATCATCATCAAGTTATCATTTATATATCACCATAATATCACCAAGATATCATAATATTGAAATAACCCGGGGGTCCGCAAATAAGTAAGTTAACGAATAAGTTTATTAGAGCAAGTATTCAGTTAACGGAACTGAATAATAGAAGTTAAGTGTTTAAGGATTGAGGTACTTAAGGATGCAAATGGATATTTGGGCTTCCATGTTGTCTGATTCTCGCTGTTTGTCAGGTGATTAACGAAAATGCTTTCTACAGCATTAATTGAGATACCTCGTGCCCGAAGAATATACCAAATATAATGAAATATAAATTTAATTATTTTAGCAATATAAACTTAATTAATTACCACAATATTATCACCATGGTATCATAATATTAACATCACGGTAATACAATATTATCACCAATGAATCATATTATCATCAAGATGTCATGAAACTATCATCAAGGTATCATAATATTATCATCAAGGCATCATCAAATTATCATCAAGCTATAATCAACTTCTCCTACGTTTTGTTACTACTAACATCTCTCTTCAAGTTGGTATACAGCAATAACAACAGCATCGACAACAAGGTTATCATCAACATGTTATACATCAGTGTTATACGTGGCCGTTTGGTGAAATAGGTTGTCAAAAATGTCAATCCAAACCTGTCAAGTTGACATGAACATGACATGTTCAGCGGTGGACACGTGGTAGCTTGACTCTCCCAGTATGATTGAAATTAGACACTCACTTATTTTACGCTCAAATAAGCACAATTTCAATCAATTACTTAAAAATAAATTATTAGTGTTATTATTATTACTAATGAAAATATTTAATGAATTAACCACTAAACTGACTTTATTTAATCTATGAAACAAATCCATGCCGATATGTTGTTATACCTAGCTTCTTCGATGGTTGAATTGAAAGTAATTTTTCTATTTATACCTTCCAAGCCACCCACGGCTTTGGACGGTAACTTTAAATTTCAGTTTAAATAATTTCAGGCCAATTTGGGATAATTTTCTTTGTGGATGCAGAAAATCAATTGATTTAAATACTGTGTTGATGATGATGATGATGATGGTCAAATGGTGGTAGCGGTGGTGATAACGATTCCAGGATACTTGAAGACATCAACTCGAAATAATTTCGAGGCAACCATGGGTCAATGGAAACTAATGTGGGATCATCATCATCATCATGATTTGTTGTTGAAGAAATTCCTTTCAGAAATAATTATAAACACAATTCCTTTCCCGAATAAATGTAAATGGTTTTGGATGAAACTATTGAATAAATATTTCTCATTGTTATATGTAAATAAAAACCTAATAAATAAATAATTTTGTTTATTATTATAATTATTAAATTTTAAAAGGTGATTATAAGCTTGTTAATTTAAATTTAAATATGAAAAATGTTGAATTATCATCATCATCATCATCATAACATAAGCAGTAACATCTTCGAAATTGAAACATTAAAATGTTTGTTAAAATTTTGTATTTCAAAAATTAGAAGCATCAGAAAAATCAATTTCAAATATTTATTTTTAATTTAATTTGTTTTAAATTGTTTTGTAAATTTATTTTATTGATTTAATATTATTATAAAAAGACTTTGACGTGAAATACAAAAGTTTTGTAATTTTTTCAAAGAACGGAATTACATGGAAGTGGAATTTGATTAGTTATTCGGGAATAAATTTTTAAATAAAACTCACTAACCAGGTCTAATTAGGACAAATCAGACTAATTGTGTTTATTGTAATTGTTGTAATTATTGCAATTGTCGTAATAATTGAAATTAATAACAATTAATTTATAAGGCGCCAATGTGCATAGCGTCAGAGGCGCCTATTTAATTACATAATTGTCGTGATTATTGCATTTGTTGCATTTTTGTTTATTAAACTTAAAATTGTTTTATTTATTAAAATTAATGCAATTGTTGATGTAACACTTTTAATTAATTGCTTCATAAATTTGGAAAAATCTTTCGATAAGTGAACAAAAACACAACTTCTGATTTGAGAATATTTCTTTCAGATCAGTAAAGATTATTGAACTTTAAAATAAAACATATTCCATTACTTTTAAAAACTAAAATTAAAAGTAAAATTTCGCCCATCAAAGAGCTTCAACATTTATCTACATGTCACCAATCAAACGTTCACAGATCCCTTTTGATAGCAACATTTTTGTTCTAATTTGATTTGTAAATGCCTATGGATATTTGTAATTTAACTTAAAAATATTTATGAATATGTGTAATTAATATTATGTGAAATAATTTTTAAATGTTTTGAATAATTCAAACTCGAAAAACTCGTAAATTGAAGACGTGAAGCTTAAAAGCCGCCACAAACAAACTGAACACGCAAATGGAATGTAAAAACTTGGAGCACAAGAATTTCTTTGTTACTCATTTTATTATGAAAACATTATTTATTTATCTTAAAGTATTATTGCGTAACAAAAGAATTATTTACATATCTAAAAGTATTATTACGTTACAGAAGAATTATTTATATATCTAAAAGTATTATTACATTGAAGAAGAATTATTTATATATCTAAAAGTATTATTTTATTGCAAAAGTATTATTTATTGGTTTAAAATTGTTATTATTATTATTGTTGTTATTATTATTATAGGAGATCAGATAGCAAAATTGTTAAAATCAGATAGCAAGACTCACAAACGAACACTTACTGGATTTTGGTTTGTTTTTGTGCGCTTATTATATTTAATATATTTGTTATATTTAATATATTTGTTATATTTAATATATTTATCATATTTATTATATTTAATATATTTATTATGTTTAATATATTTATTATATTTTCACGAATTCCACTACTTTCCATAATTGAATACATCTTACATTAATTAATCAGCCCAATATTTTGTGTTGTTGCAAAAAGTTGTTGAATATTCATACTTTACATTAATTAGGCGGATGATTTAGTGATTACATTTTTATGGTAAGCATTGATCACGTGCCCTGAACAAACATGCCACTGGACAGGCTGATCAACTCCATATTGATGACGTCATTACCACGGAATTAATAATTTCTCTTGCGAGCGATAATTATTGGGAATTATAAAAGTTGCGATGAATGAATGGATGGATGAATAAATGAATGAATGAATATACAAACGGGTGAGAGAATGAATGAATAAGTGAAGGAATGTACAAATGAATGAGAGAATCAATGAACAAATGAACCGATGCAAAATGAACGTAATCGCTGTCATTGAAACGCAATGCAGGTATTTAATTATATTAACCATATTTACCATATGAATAAAAGCTGGATGGAAGGATGGATGGATGGATGGATGGATGGATCGATGGATCGATGGATGGATGGATGGATGGATGGATGAAAGGAAGGATGAAGAAATGAAACGTAGGAGGAACATGGATCAATGAAATAGCAAACGAACGCGCGCCCTCATTCATGACACTTTGTAAAAGCAATAATTTCAACCGGATACATGGAACCATTGTTTTTATGTTAACGTGACAATTTAATAAGATGTCCTATTTTTCTTTACTCTGGAACATTCACTGCCAATTATCTCATTATTTTATATCATATTTGTTTAATCATTTAGTTAAATATCTACACAATTAATCTGTAAATAAACAGTGCAATTAAAGAAATGTTTTGAGTTCTTTTATTTTTTACTGGAATTGCATTCGATTTCAATTGATGTTCTTTAAAAAAATTAAAGGAAAATTTACAATCGATCGTAATGAGCGACGTTGTCGTCATCATCCCCATTGTCATCGTCACCACCAACATCATTTCTAAGAAGACCCACGCATGTAAGAAGACGCATCCATCCATCCATCCATCCATCCATCCATCGATCCCTCCATCCATCCATCCATCCATCCATTCATCCCTCCATCCGTCCATCCATCCGTCCATCCGTCCATCCCTCCATCCGTCCATCCATCCATCCGTCCGTCCGTCCATCCATCCATCCATCCATCCATCCATCCATCCATCCATCCATCCATCCATCCATCCATCCATCCATCCATCCATCCATCCATCGATCCATCGATCCATCCATCCATCCGTCCATCCGTCCATCCATCCATCCATCCATCCATCCATCCATCTATCCTTCCATCCATTTTTTCATCCATCCATTCATCTGTCCATCCGTCTATCCATCTATCCTTCCATTCATCCTTCCATCCATCCATTCATCCAGTCGTAACCTCACTTCCTGAGTAATTTCCAAAACGTCGAAACTCCTCTCAAATATTTGCAGTGGAAAAGCAAAAATATCTTCCTGAAGACAAAAAAGTGCGTCCATCGTCGTTAAGGAACCTGATGAAGTAAGGTTTTAGTGACCTTTGAACGAACAACGAGACCACAACGATGACGACGACAACCACGATAGCGACAATGATGGACACGCTTATATTACTTGATTAAAATCCAGTTTTAAATGGTAATGGAGAATTCTGAAATGTGTTGGCTTCATAGGATATTCTGCTCTGCACCTAATTCTATTATCGAGACTTTTTAACGACCTTTGAACTTTTTAAATATTTAATCAAGGACTAAATTTTTAACTATTTAGTGATGGTTTAAATATTAATGGAATTAAAATTATGCAATTTATAAACATAAACAGTTCTTAATTATTTAAGCAGTAAATAATTTTAAAACAATGCAATTTATAAACATAAACAGCTCTTAATTATTCAAGCAGTTAATAAAAGTTTTTTAAAGTTTTTGCAATTAAGTTAGTTGTCCAACTGGGCCCTTAAATTGTGTTTAATAAATAAATAATTTTAAAACAAAATTATAATTTCTCCACTAACGAATGTTACGAACGAGTGCAAACGTTTTCATTGAAAGAGTTTTTTTTTTCATTTTCGAATCCTTTCTCAATATTTGCAGCTCTTTGAGACTGTCACAAATGTGAGTTATTATGCAGATGTAATTAAAAATATTAAAGGACTTGTAACAATTATTAATATTATTAAACATTATTGTCCTTTTAATTGTTAAATTGTTGTTGTTGTTCTTGTTATTATTTGTTATTTAAGGCATTATTATAGTAATATCGAGTAACCATTATTAATGATATTTAAACTATTAATAGTGATATTTAAGTCATTATTAATGTTATTTAAATCGTTATCGTTGTTTTTTACTGCTGTTCTTTCTATGTCGGCATTAGTTGTTCGTGAAATGGAAAAAGTGCAGAATTTACGGCTGAAAGTGGTTGCGCTTCCATCTCGAACAATTCTCTGACGCTGGAGAATGGATTCTAATTGATGGAAGTGCAGAGTGTTTTATTTATTTTTACTTTCATCCTTTCCTTCTTACTTCCTCCCTTCCTTAGTTGCCTCGTCTATTTATTCCACCATGTTCCACTGTCTTCCATTTAGTTTGCGATTCCCACTTCATAAATCCTGTTTGGGTTTTCTTTTTAAAATTTCATTTCCATTTGCACTCGACGGTTGAGAGATATTTAATTTTATTGCTTTTAAAATTAAATGAATGGACATGAAATTCTGCAGTTCACTGGGTTCAAAAGATTAAGAGGATTTTTTTCATTCAAACGAATATGAAAAATCTAAATCTTAAAATCTAATCATTCTTGAAATCATAAATTTTATAATGCGCTAAATGTAAATTTATGCGGAGAAGAAAAATGATTGAGTGAACCGATTGGTGAATGGATAAATGGATGAATGGATGGATGGATGGATGAATGGATGGATGAATGGATGAATGGATGAATGAATGAATGAATGATGAATGAATGGATGGATGGATGAATGGATGGATGGATGAATGAATGGATGGGTGAATGAATGGATGGATGGATGAATGGATGAATGGATGGATGGATGGGTTAATGAATGAATGGATGGGTGAATGAATGGATGGATGGATGAATGGATAGATGGATGAATGAATGGATGGAGTGAGTGAGTGAATTTAGTGGAGGATCAAATGAGGATTCTGAGCGACCTTGACAACTAAAAGAATAATCACGTAATTGATACTCCATCGTTTCATCAATGGAGTTTCTAATGCTGCATGTTGTCCCGAAGTTGGACAAATATTTTCTTAACTATAAAATATTCACGATAATTTTAAAATATATTTTTAAATTTTAATAATATTTAAAAAATACAGTCATATTATATTGAAAATTTTATTATCTAAACTTAAATGTTATTCAATCCCTTTAATTTATTTATGAATTTAGCGTTGAAATTTGGCGATTGTATTCAAAATGTCTAATAAATATTTATTGAATTATTAGCAAGTTGTAAATCTTAAAGTGTCGGATGTTTAATATTAATAAGTCATCGCTGATGTGATTAGGATGATGACATGATTATGAGAGCTATGTCACCCTCAATGCTGTCTTTTTAAATAACACTTCAGGCGATATTCCACATTGGAGAATATAAAATAAAATATAAAATATAATAAAAATATAAAATATAAAATATAAAATATAATACAAATATAAAATAAAATACAAAAGCAAACATTCCAACTTAAAACGAAATTTCAGAGAAAAATCCGAGAACTGCTTGAGGTTCTCAAAAAAAAAAAAATCTTAGAAAAATAAAATAAAATTATGAAAACATAAACATTTTAAAACATAAAAGTTCGAAAAATAAAATAAAATTCTGAAAACATAAAAAATTTAAAACATAAAAGTATGAAAATTGACAAATTTGAAAAAATAAAATATTAAAGTATAAAAGTATAAAGATTTAAAAATGTGCGAGTTTCGAGGTTTGTTTCGATATAAGGCCGAGAACTGCAGTTGAACACGTGTCCTTATTTTAATTTCCTTTTCAAGGGAAAGAACACGACCATGTTCTTGAATAAAGCATAATTATAACTCTTAGATAATTCTTTATTTTTATTAATAATTTAATAATTTTAATTTATACTAATTCTAATTCCTGATAATTATAATTTGTAATATAGGTATGATATATATAATAATAATATAGTTTATTACAATTTTAGATATTGTATGCGGTGATTCGAGAATTATATCATCTACTGCTATTGCATCGATCAAGGTGTGGCACATGTTTTAGGAGCGATGGTGATGATGATAATTAAAACAAAATGCTCATTTATCACAGAGCTAATGATTTACGATCGACACATACAAATGAATGAATAGAATTGCAATTCATCAAAGATTTGTTTGTAATCATAATATACAAACATATTATAAACGTCATAATATATAAACTTATTGTGCGCATTATAACATACAAACATGTTATAATATGCAAACACGTTAATATATTTATTACGTACAGTCATAACATTCTTAGATTATAATATACCTTATTACTTAAAATAAAACTCAATTATATTAATGTGCTTATTAGTTACCGTTTCTTGTTAATTTACTAGTCTCAAGATTTAGATATTTTATTAATAATATCATTTTTTAGATATTTTATTAATAATATCATTTTTTAGATATTTTATTAATAATACCATTTTTTAGATATTTTATTAATAATACCATTTTTTAGATATTTTATTAATAATACCATTTTTTAGATATTTTATTAATAATACCATTTTTTTCAAAATTTCATTCGTGAAAAGCTGCTGTTTTTCGACATCTTCGCCCTTGTTTTGCCACTGGCAATTTAAATATTTTATAAATTTTTGTAGCTGAAAGGTTTTATATTTATTTATTTATTTATTTTGTAAATTTTAAAAATGTTCATCTTCGCAGATTTTTTCATTCCTTGTTATTCGCGACTTTTTCTTCTCGAACAATGGAAAATGCTCTCAGGACATTCTCGTGGCTGTCGTCCAATTGGACACATCTATCGAGTTTTTTACTTTCTCATTGAAGACTCCACTGATGAACCTATAAACTGTGGAAAACGATGGAAAATGATGAAGTGACGAAATTATAAAATAATTGGGAATGCTAGGTTTCCACGGAGAAAAACAGAACCACTCTGCGCGAGGATCGATCGACGTTCGATGCTCCATCATTTCTCATTCGCAGCATTGATTTGGACACTCATCATTTCTGTCAGCAAATGGACAAACACAAGTTAGACAATGCATTCTAACAATTCTAATGACAAGTATAAGTCACATGTTTACGGCATTCTAGGAAAGACATGACCTCGAAATTATTTCAAGTTAAGTGCATAAATTATTTTTTATATTTTTTTCTAATAACAACAACAAATGTTGCTGTCATCACTAAGATGTTTCCAAGAATTGGCAACGACAGAACTAGGAATTCATTGAATGACATTATACTGAATGACATGATATTCATCTGGAAAATTCTCGTGAAAAGTCCCCATACAGTTGGAACGAGAAGCGTACAAAGTGTGGAATTAATGTGCAAAAGTGCATGGGTAGACAATAGATGTATGGATAGACAAATGATGCATAATGGGCAAATGATAGGTCTAAGAAGTTGAATTCACGTGGGAAATGATGGGAATGATAGAACAAATAGCAATGCAAACATATACCTCACGGGTGAATGGATGGATGGATGCCCTAAGGATGGGTAAAATGGCAAACGAAGAAAACGGACTGCAATCAGCAGAACAAACCTTATACGAGACCACAAGGACAAATTATGGCGGGAAAACAGAACGAATGAAATCATTGAAATGACTTGCATTGAACATCAAATTGGTAAAAGACTGTGATGGGAGTTCAAATGTGAGGACTGAGGTGTATTATGATGCCATTAATATTTTTCAAGTGTTTATTAAATTAATATGAATTGTTTAAACATGTTATAGAATCGCATGATTATTATTATTATTATTATTATTGTTATTATTATTATTACTATTATTGTTATATTAATTATATTATTAATAATTACAACAACATTATTATTATTTTTATTATTATTCTGCTGTTGTTGTTGTTACATTATTATTATTATTATTATTATTATTATTATTATTATAAATGCTCATGTTTGTGCAATTAATTGTTAATTAATTATTGCATTTTGTTATTAAATCACATTTAATATTTTCAATAATGTCAGAAAAATGTTCTATTGCGTGTTTAAATGTCCAAGACACTCAAAAAACACTTTAAGTGCAAAATATTTTTAGACATTTCAAGGACAATAAGAGCGCCCTGAAATTGAAATTGAAATTGAGCTTAATTTTTTTTCTTAAAGTTAGTCTAACGTGTGACTACCATTTTCGAATGTTAATTCTTCGCGCATAATTGCTTTAATCTTTGCTTCACATGGTGATATTACCGCTTTTCCCCGAAAATAAGCCCTAGTATGAAATTTCATGGCGCTCGTAATATAAGCCCTGGTTAAGTTTTTCGTCCTAGTTATGAAATGGACTTTAATAAAGAGCCAAAAAAAAAAGAAATTAAAAATCCGAATAATCCGCAGAGTGTGATCTCAGTTAACAGTTTGGACGAGGAAAATGCTAAGTACGATTCAGAAACTTTGTGAAGCCTAACTTGTGCGAAGTTGCGGGTTGGGTTTGGAGCAAAAATTAATATAAGACGCTGTCTTATTTTCAGGGAAACGCGGTGGTAATAATGGTGACTTTGATGAAGAGGATAGCGATGTTGTTGGCGATGATGAAGAAGAGAATGGAAATGAGGAACCAATGATGATAATAGCATTATAAAATTCAAATTCTTAGCAACATCGGGGTTAAATATTAAAAGTGTAATTAACTTTATAAATTTTTTTTAGTATTTTTGAAATTAATGTTGAATTTCTTGTAAATGTCGCAGTTATGGAGGCAATTGTTTAAAAATTACTAATTTATGGGTTCGAAAAATGTGAAATTTTGGAAAATTCAGAAATAATTTCATGAGAAGGATTTGCTGTGCCATCTTAAAGTTTTATGAAGAATTCTGAGTGCACGTTGAGGCGGACGGACGGACGATTATGTGGATGATCGAAGAACTGCTTGTGGGCGACAATTTACTTAAACTTACTGTTGATTTTAATATTCCACATAATATTGATGATGATGATGACTATGTTTTACAATGGACATGATGATAGTGATGACGGTAAAGGTGGTAACAAGTGCAAATGCAAATTGATATTGCATTTCGTCCAAATGCCGTCCATTTGCACGGACCAAACCAAATTTAAAGAGCGTCGCTGAGGCGGGAAAATATTATTCCGGGCACATGCATGCTTTTTCAAATCCATTCAGGTGGGTTTGGGTGATTCATTCATGCGTGAAATCCGTCCATCCATCCATTAATCTGGCCGCGTCGATCCGACAGCTACGTTACCAGGTCATCCATTTCTCCATTCATTCATCATTCCTTCTGTCCACCCAACCTTTCGCCCGTTTATCTTTCCACCCAACCAATCAGCAATTAAGTGCTGCTCGTTAATAGAAATGTTGAAAAGGTTCAATGCTTTTGTTCTCTAATGAGTGAAATAATTTACGATAAATAAAGAGAACCAATGCGATGATGACAACAATGCTGCTTGATGATGATGATGATGATGATGATGATAGTGATGGCTGTGGTGATGGTGACGATGTCTTGTTAATAACTCTGGCAATGTTGGTCCATTTTCGCTAATAATTCTTGAATAACATTTCAATTTACACATTCTCACATTTGCTAGATGATCCTACAACAATTGAAAACTGCAATTACTTCCCGTTCATTATTTGCTGCGGTCCTAATTATAAGTATCGAATTTCCATGTAACTAAATATTTATTACTTATAAATAATAGTAATTTATATTTATTAAGTAATAAATGCCATTAATTACTTAGTTATAGCATTACTTACGGTATGCATAATTGCATATGTTATTAAATTGAGTTCATTACTGAATATAAGATAAGAGCAGGAATGCTAGATTTTCAATCGATAGCACAACATTTTGAAAGCGTCTCAGGTGAGCCTGATTTTATTGACAGGTAAAGATTGCCATTCAGCAGGTGAGGTTAACAATTCATAAGGCGAGGATAACAATTCATCACCTCTAGTGAATTCCATTTCCCATTCAGCTCACGTTGCGTCTTAAAACTAACTGCTGAGAAACTTATCTTAAATCTCTGAAACCTTCTTCCTGTCCTCACAATTGACATATTGTTTGGAAACATTTTCTGCTTTTACACTGACCTTTTGTTACGTTTCATAATTATGAGCATGGTTATATTTATCATTTTCAACATGTTTATATTTATATTTATAATTTGTAACGTATTTATATTTCGGCTAGAACATATCTATATTTATAATTTTGAGCACATTTATCTTTTTGTTTGTCGAAAGTTATGAGCATGCTTAATCTTTGTTTTCAGTTCTGCTTGCAATTACAGCATCTTTGACAAGTTTTCAAACAATTATACTTCATCACTTCCTAAACAGGAGCAACACCTTTTCAGTAATTTCCTGTCAAAAACAGTCATTAAATACATGCATATTTAAATATTATATAACATTATATTATATATAAACATTATCATCTATATATTTTCGTCTGTATACATAAAGGCAATCGATTAAATAATTATTTAATTAATTCTTCTTATTTATCAACAATAAGCTGTAAATTGCCAATGTTTGTTACGTCACGGAGAGCGAAGATGAAGGTAATCATTGAAATGATTGAGTTGCTGAAACTCGTGGGGTTAATTTTGACTATTTCAAATAAATATTTTCAAATTAAGTTTATTTTTGAAATAATTTCATATTTGTTGAACATATTACATTATTTTTTTTTAAATTACTCAATTTAAAGTACCTAGTAATCTGCCTTATACTATTAATAACATGCAATTGTCATGTTCCTTTTGATTAATAAAAAATAGAAATACGTAAAATAAAAATCTTTATTAATTTAAAACTAACAATAAATATTATTAAAATAAACTTATTAATAACATTTTAAGATAATTGTTGCTCAGTTTCGAATAATTTCAATCAAACCTCCGACACAAAACAGACAAAAAACTAAATTGCTTATGTCCGTAATTGCATCTGTCTCCTCATAAAGTTCATATTAAGGTCACGACCCCATAAAAGTTCAGTGCAGTGATCATACTCTGCTCTGTCGAGTGTCCGACTTGGCTTTTCGAGATGCACTGAAGAAGCAATAAAGGAACAAAAATTGTCAACGCTGCACCAGTAAAGATAACACTAGTCACCGGACGGAAAATTATTTTTGAAAGTAATTTATGTTAATAATTATTATTCACTCAAATAATTTATGTTAATAATTATTATATATGCAAATGATCTACGTTAAAAATTGCCTTTTATGCAAATCAATTACGTTAACAATTAATGGCTCGAAACCAATCGAGGAGAAGAATTAGCTTAAGAAATAAATTGACTTAAGACATGAAGCTAATGAAAAGTAACGGGTTGAGCGAGTACTTTTGGACCTCACACGTCAGAAGCCAACATGACGAGGACGAGAAGAAGAAACACGGAAAAACATTTGGAAATTTGCAAATTTTCAGATTTCCAAATTTCCAAATTGGTCTCAATGGAAATCCTTGTCTGTCCAGATTTCAGTAGTCTGAAAGTTTGAAATGTTGTTTATTTATTTATTCATTCATTTAATAATTTATTAATTGCATGACTTAATCATTTATTCAGTTATTTACAACATTTTAAAGTTCACATCGCCTTATCCTGATTGGATGTCAAAATATCTTGAGTCTTTGCGATGTCACTTTTAGAGTCTGCTATTGGAAAATAAAAACGTTATGTCTCAAGTCCTACGAAAACTATCGCTGAGGATAAAATGCTGATTACGATGGTTGCTGTGGTTGATGTTGATAATGATGATGTTGATGATGATGGTTATGATGATGACGAAGATGACGATGATGACTATGACGACGACGATGATGATGATAATGATGATGGTTATTTTTTTTATTTATTTTTTTTATATTTTTTTTTATTTTTTCGCCTTTATTTTTTTTCTCAGCCTTTCAAAAACAACCAATGCGCAAGAAATCGACTCGGAATTGTAAGAGACAAAGGTAATCCTCGAATTTTAATGTCCTCGTTCAGGGCCTGAGATTATCCTCGGACAGATAAAAATGAAGAATGAAGCGAGGGTCAGCAAGGCATTCCAAGAGTGAGCAACAAGCGTCAATCTCGTGAGGTCTGACGTTCTAAATTTAAGTTTCCTCCTTTCTTTTTTCTGCCGCATCTGTGGGTTCTCCAGATCCTGGAGTGCTTGAATCACGACACTATTTAGGCACTATCTTGAAAAACTCATTCCTCTCCAGAACGCATGATGACGATGATACTGCGATGCTTCTGCCAGTTACGAACGCCCAACTGGCTCGAGTTTGCTGGCTCTTTCCTGAGCATTCTTCTCCATCCACGCATGATTTCTCGCATGTCGTATTTGTCCATTTTGCTCTCATGGACGTAGTCAAGATCAACTGTGTCGGCGACTGCGGCAGCGTCAAGGACTACATATTTTCCACATTTCCAGGCGCACAGATCCGGGATTTTGGTTGGGATGCGAGGTTCTATTGTTGTTGAATAGCGTCCTTTTTCAACTCACGTTCGAGCATTTTCAAAATGTTGTTGTGTCTCTCGTGTCGGGGTCCTTCTGTTCTAGGGCACTTCTGGATCATGTGTCCCAGATATTCATTGGAGATTTATAGCCTGCGTCGCAATCAGTATTAATCTGGTGTTCCCATCTCACAACTCTCATCTTGCAATAAAAAGCTGCAGCTCGAACCTTTAAACACCTAACCATTGGCAATTTCGAGACAGCGAAATAAAAGAGAATTATTTTCGAACATAAACGCTGGCATGGTTTAAGGGAGCTCTCGAAATGGCGTGGATTGATTTTTGAACTTTTTCCTCAGTGATATGAATTTTAACCAAGGCCCGACTTCTATTCCAAGGTATTTATAAGTTTCGGAAATTTCTATTGCTCGGATATCGTGATTCTACTTGCCAAGGTGCGGTTGAATAGACGAGACATTATTGGACCAACTGTAATGGGCCGGTAATCAGCTGGAGATGATGCTTCTCTGTTTTTGGGATCAATGGAACCAGTCCCGTTTTGAAGGAATCAGGAGCAAAGTCCACCAGCAACCGTAGGAACATGTGTGCAGCTAGATCATCAAAGCTGAATTCTCTGAAGTGATATTTTGCTTTCCTGTATGGAATCCCCACCTCAAATTCCTTGTTAAAAGAATTGAGTCAGTCCAAAGAAGATTCACAAAGGCAATTCCTAGCCTTCGTCACTAACCATATCCAGCCAGACACAAGATTCTTGGGCTCAAACCTTTTGAACATATACGTGTAATAACTGATCTATGCATTTTGTTTAAATTACTAAATGGTCTCGTAAAAAGTGATCTTTTAAATTTTGTTCAATTCTCAGAGTATAATCGAACACGGGGACATCGCTTAAAGTTACATCCGGAGAAGTGCTCGGCTAATACCGCTAAAAAAATTTGTTTGAACAGAGTTGATGTCTGGAATTCCCTACCAGACGTGGTGGTATCTGCTGGCACTTTCTCCCGTTTCAGAGCATTAATCCTCGAGATTGAATTTTCAAAATTTTTATCAATTACCGACTAATCTGTAACCTGCTTTTCCTCGCTCGAAGTTGATATTTTTGCTGAGGCTGGTCGTATTAGTGGCTATTAGCCCTTCGACCGGTTAAATAAATAAAATAAAAAATTATTCATATTTAGTAATTCGATACAAGAGATACACATTTCAGTTGATTCTGAATATTTTCAAGCGATGGTGAATGATGTACGTGCATCAATTCATCACTTCGGATGCATTTCTGACGCGACAACATCAATCCATCCACAAAACAATGCGGTTTTTCCACAAGTTACCTTGCTAATAATTCGGCCTTTCTCAAGGTCGTTTTAATCATGGAAATAATTCGCAAGAATGCATACTGTGAAAATTGAATGAGCTCTTGTTATTAAATTATTGTGTTATTAAAAGTTATAACTAAGCAATAAATTTATCGTTGTTATTCAAGTTCCTTGTAATTTTTCTTGGAACTGCCCGAGTTTTTAAAATTTTTTTATTTTCCGAATATTACCAAATTGACATAACTTAGGGAACTTTGGTTGCTGTGTAGGGGGGTTCAAATTGCGTCGGCGGCCCTGATGGTGGTTATTATTATTTTACACCTTTAATCATTATTATTATTATTATTATTATTATTATTATTATTATTATTATTATTATTATTATTATTAATTATTATTATTATTATTATTATTATTAATATTATTATTATTATTATTATTATTATTATTATTATTATTATTATTATTATTAATTATTATTATTATTATTATTATTGTTAATATTATTATTATTATTATTATTATTATTATTATTATTATTTTACACCTTTAATCATTTGCAATTTACAAGTTATTATTGTTTTACATCTTTATGCATTAACAACTTGTTAGTTAATCAATTAGTTATGCCTTACTACTCTCCATTACCATTCCTTTTAGCACTACAATACTTGTTATTCAAAAATTAATCTTTAAACAAATTTAATGGAAAAGTAATATTTTCTAATTTCGAATTATATGTTGTTTCAGAAATTTAAATAATTATTTTATTTGTTTTATTTTAATTATTCGTTTATTTCATTTGAAATCCACCATTTCACCAGAGAATACAAATGTAAGTTCATCATCGGAGGGTCATCAAAAAGTCAACTGAGGTCAATGTGAGGTCAGTGGATGCCATTTAGTTGATGATGATAGTTTTATGAGCGAAAATTAGAACGAACAACTTTGCAGTTAATTGAATTATTTAAAACAAAATAAGTAAATAAATAAATATTTAATATTATTTTGAAATATTATTTATATTATTTAAATATTATTTAATATTTTTATTATAATATTTATTTTTAATATAAAACAAAATAAATAATTAAACGTGTAGCATATTATCGACAGATAATTAAAAAATAATCAAATAAACACCTTGTTATTGTTACGTTATTAAATTTAAAAATATTGTAGGAATAACAGCTTAAATGTGAAACTATTCTTGAATAAAGTAGGGAAGCAATTTGGCTCAGAATTAATTTCATAGAAATTTGGATGATCACGCCTCTCTCTCATCATACAAAAATTGTTATCAGTTTTAAAATTAATTTGTTATTATTTGGTTTAAAATTAATGTATGTATTTTTTATTATTACTAATGCTAATATTATTATTTATTGAATCACGTTTCAAGATAAAATGCTTTATTAAAGCGTATATATAATAAAAAGGTTTGTAAAGTTAAAGAAAAATGATTCTAAATAATTAAATACTCTAAAGTTTAAAAATAATTCAAAAATTAAAATTATTCTCACTATGAATCTGAAAAGCCGTCATAAATTTATTTTTCACTTTCAAAAAGATATTTACTCGAATTAATAAAAATATTTAAAATTAAATTCATTTAATTGAAAATGTTTCGTATTTAGATTAAATTTATCCAAAATTTATTTAATATATATTTTAATATATTAACACTTGATCATAAAATCATTTAATAATGCTGACCATAAATTAGAAGACCTAACATACAAATAATTAAAAGCAAATAAATATTTAGTTTATTAATTAAACAATTTACTAAATATTCAATTTATTAAGTTATCAATCTATTGAGTAATTAATTTATTAAATCTCAAATCGTCCACTGAAAATTTTTGATTAGCTAATTTATTGCTTCAATAAATCGGCCGAATAAATAATATAAATAAATAAAATAATCAACCATCGAAATGTTCAAAATATCAAAGGTAGGATGAGATTTTATCATTCCATCATTTCTTTGAGACCACCAAAAGTAGTTTCATGAGGAGGCATTAATGTCACGAACTTTGGAAATTAAATCAAAATAAATTTATTTATTCATTTATATTTCAAATACAAAAAAGGGCCGCTTACTTGACCAACAATTACATGTTAATGGTTTATTATGGAGATCTTAAGTCTCCTGGCCAGTGCAAATCAATAATGTTAAGTTAATTATTGTTGTTGGTAAATAAATGTTTGACATAGTTAAAAATTAGAAATTTTGTGTGAGAAGAAGTATGCATTGAATGTTTGCAGGCTGAAGAGTAATTGAAATCGTTCTGCAGTTGAAAATTTCAACCTTTCTGGATTGCACAATTAAAATCAGTCAAGCGTAACGTCTTGGACGCTCACGAAAAAATCAAGTTGTTTTACGGGTGAGTTACTCCATCAGTAACAAGTTTCAGGATAAAAGCAGCGGATTATTAAAATTATTTTCGTCAGATTCACTCGCACAACTGCAATATTTTACATCTTTTTCATCCAAGAAACTGACCTCCCAGAAATAAGTTCTGAAAATTTTTCTGTTTCGATTTGTTCATTTTGAAAAACAAGTGTCTTGTTTTTTAAATGAACATTAAGAAGTGTTTGAATTTCACAAATTTCTCGGGAATTCTCAACTTCAGTTCTTTTTTTCAATTTCAATTGTGAAAAAATAAGGAAAGAAAGTCGGTTTAAAACAAAACAACGTCTTGGAATTTGGAATTTAGGAAGAAAAAGCAGCTTTTAAAATCTGCAACAACGATTTATATTGCTTCGTGGAGATCATTGAAAACAAGCCACTTGAAAACATCTTATCGCGTGGAATGCTGGAAGAATCGCCTCAAAAAATTTGGAAATACATCCTGATGTCTCAAGGTCAAGATCATCATCATGTCATGCTAAAGGAACACTGAATTTCATCCTGACATGTCAAATATAACATCCGAAGCCATTCAAATTTTGTTCTTTAATGATTTAATTAACAAATGACAACATTTACTGTTACATCTTGCATTTATAATTGATATATCATGTAGTTAAGGAGATATGTAGATGTTTATTTATGATATTATAAAATGCTACTACAATCATTTCGGTAGCAAAATTTCAAAGTGATCGGGATAGTGATATTATTTGTAAATTTCATTTAAGTCATTTTGTTTTTCATAAATTAAAAAATAAATAAATATTATCTAACAAGAAGAAATCAAGTTGTTAAAGACATCGAGGTAACTAAATAAATGAGTTGGTCAGAAATACATAAATAACAACAAGAATAACAGTAATAATAATAACAATAATAGTAATAATAATAGTAATAATAATAATAATAATAATAATAATAATAATAATAATAATAATAATAATAATAATAATAATAATAATAATAATAATAATAATAATAATAATAATAATAATAATAATAATAATAATAATAATAATAATAATAATAATAATAGCAGTAATTA
>JAJTWR010000458.1:1145000-1207500 GCA_021613335.1 Whitmania pigra | reverse complement strand
AAAACGCAAACTTGAATTATTCAAGACAGTTAAATATTTTTTTTTTAAATTCGTAACACCGCATTTTTCTTGCAGCAATTTTTTTTACAAAACAACAAGTTCTAGCAGTTGAAAAATGATATCTGATAATATCTTGTGCATGTTATTTTCGAACATCTAATGCGATGATAATCAATGTTTATTAAATAATATTACCAAACATTCTTATTATTATTATGACTGATATTTTAATTTTCTTTATAAATGATTAATCTCAATAAATACAAATAAATAAAAAGTGGCTTACCGATTTTCTGTATCAAAGAAAACAGCATGTCCTCATAAATGGCTCAATATCCGGTTCGATTGACGTAACTAGTGGTGTGCCACAGGGAAGTGTTTTGGGCCCTACTCTGTTTCTAATCTACATCAATGACATAGTCGACTCCCTACCTAAGGATATCACAATTAAACTATTTGCCGATGATATTAAACTTTACAAATCTCTGTCAATGAATGGTTCTGATTTTCAGAGAGGCATCGACTCACTCACTACATGGAGCAGGAAATGGCAGCTAAACCTTGCCAAGGAAAAATGCTTTAATTGCTCAATTAAAACCAGTTCCAGGAATGGACCCTGCCCACAACAATACTACATCGATGATATCCTGCTCACCACTGTTGATCAAACCAGAGATCATCACAGACTCAGACTTAAAATTCCGGCTTCACATTGACAACATCACACACAAGGCTGCAGTCCGTTCAAGACTGATTCTTAAATCATTCACCTCCAGGGACAAGAATCTTCTCACCAAAGCTTTCTGCGTATATGTCAGACCAATCCTAGAGTACAGCAGTCAGGTCTGGAACCCTCATCATAAATACCTGATCGAGAACATTGAAAACATCCAAAAGAAATTTACCAAGGCCATCCCTGCTGTTGGACAGCTAAAGTACCATGACCGACTCAAGGCTCTACAACTTAAATCGCTTGAACATCGCCGTTTAATAGCTGACCTCTGCTTATTATACAGGATCATCAATAATTTAACATCAACTTACCTTAAAAACCATATTCATTTTGCAAGCTACTCATCAACTAGAGGTCATCAATTTAAACTAAGGTCATATTTTTGCGCAATAGACAACACAAATATTTTTTCACAAATCGAATTATTAACATTTGGAATAAACTATCTAATAGCTTAGTCTCAGCTAGCACCTATAGTCGCTTCACCTCCCTTCTCAATGAATATGACTTGTCTCCTTTTCTCGTCTATAACTGATTGAACCTCTCGTTTCTTTTTTTTTCAATGGTTTGCTGTTTTGATAGTGGGCAGGTAAGAGGCTTCGGTCCTCTAACCACTTAATAAAATAAAAAATAACGCATAATTTGAAAGGAAATTTTATCTGCATCTAGTTTTACGAATAATTCAATGTAAATGTTATGCTAGTGCAAGAAGAAAAATAATAATATTAGTAATAAATTACTACATAATTTATGCTAAGATAAATCGTTTCATCCGTTATTTCGTGTCATTACTTGGTGTTTCTTATGAGACACAGTCACTTTTTGATACGATTTAAATTAATTAATAAACCTCAACTAGTTACAATAGTTAATATATTAATAATTAACATATTATTAACAACAATTAGAAGATAACTTTACCAATAACTTGTTTTAAATTTAGAAATGTTAAATTTGGCTGAATTCAACATTTGTGAATTCAGGGAGTGCTTAGGTAACCATTGGCAACAGATGCATGCATCTGTGAATCTTTCAACCACCTGCGAACTGTCATCAAATTAGCTCAGTGAACCAACAAGGTTTGAAGTGACAATAGCACACATTTATTTTATCTTATTTATTTGTTAACTTTATTTGTGCATCGGGAGCAGAATATGTTACTTGCAGCATAAAGATATAAAATGTTTACCAATCTTTTAAATCCATTCCATTATTTCTACGAGAGATCACCAGTCGGCATGACTGCAAAACTCACGTATTTGTTATCATTATCATCATCGGTTGATGGAAAAACATGGAATATGGAAACGGAAAGAGATCAAATAAACTGCCAGTAAAGGTAGAAAAAACTTTTGAAAAAACATTTCAACACGAAAAACTTTTAAATACGGTTTCGCAAATTCTTGACATTTTCGCCTTCCAAAAACTATCGATTTTTTCAAAAAAAAGTTTTGAGCTAATTTTAATAAATACGTAATGCAGTCGTAGTAAAAGTAATAGTAGTAGTTGAAAATTTAAAGTTATTTTATCAGAATAATTTACCGAAGAATGGAAGAAAAAATGGAAGATGAGATTAGATTTTGCTCTTAAGAACTCGATCACTGGAGATTGACTCAATTTTAATCCAACTTTTTTATCCGTGGAAATGACCACCCAACTCTGCTTACTCCTCATCAACCCCAGCCTGGTTACCACGTTGGAGCCGTAAAGGAAGATAGAAGTGGAAAATGTTTTGCATTAAATAAACAAAAAAATGAATGCGATGTTGAATAAAAATATGAAAATGTCTCGCATTGAATATCATCGTGCACTGATTCATTGAATTAATTTAAATGAATCTTAGAAGAAATAATGATGAACAACGAGGTGTTTCATGCTGGTCCAATGGTCATGACTCGCTCGATGTTAAAAATAAATTATTTTTTGAGAAATACGAAATTGATTTTTTGATAGCCTTTTGTTAATCAGAGCCTCGATCAATTAACTTTACAACCGGACAAGAATAATTTAAGATGACTATGATGATGGTGATGAAGATGACGATGACGATGACGATGACGATGACGATGACGATGACGACGACGACGATGATGATGATGATGATGATGATGATGATGATGATGATGAGGATGATGATGATGATGATGATGATGATGATGATGATGATGATGATGATATGATGATGATGATGATGATGATGATGATGAGATGATGATGATGATGGATGATGATGATGATGATGATGATGATGATGATGATGATGATATGATGATGATGAATGATGATGATGATGATGATGATGATGAGGATGATGATGATGAGATGATGATGATGATGATGATGATGATGATGATGATGATGAGGATGATGATGATGATGATGAGGATGATGATGATGATGAACGATTGAGTGAATAAGTGAATGAGTTTGAAGTGGAAAAGCCGTAAATTATTGTGGAGAACCAATGAAGTGCTGAAAAGGAAGAGGAACAAACAGGGAGGAAGTACGATCACCTTGAAGACGAAAATGCGGATGGATGGATGGTTGGAAGGACAAACGAACCAATGCATTGAAGAATAGATGGATGGTTGGATGGAATGACATAGAATCTATGTCATAGATGATAGATGGATAGATGAACGGATGAGCAACGCAGGTATGAATCATTACCTCTTATCAATGAACAATTGCCTAAAAGTCTAATCAGCATAGCGTGCACTGTCATCGTTCTCAAAGTTGGTGATGATGACGATGATGATGATGATGATGGATGATGATGATGATGATGATGATGATGATGATGATGATGATGATGATGATGATGATGATGATGATGATGATGATGATGATGATGATGATGATGATGATGATGATGATGATGATGATGATGATGATGATGATGATGATGATGATGATGATGATGATGATGATGATGATGATGATGATGATGATGATGATGATGATGATGATGATGATGATGATGATGATGATGATGATGATGATGATGATGATGATGATGATGTGATGATGATGATGATGATGATGATGATGATGATGATGATGATGATGATGATGATGATGATGATGATGATGATGATGATGATGATGATGATGATGATGATGATGATGATGATGATGATGATGATGATGATGATGAGGATGATGATGATGATGATGATGATGATGATGATGATGATGATGATGATGATGAGATGATGATGATGATGATGATGATGATGATGATGATATGATGATGATGATGATGATGATGATGATGATGATGATGATGATGATGATGATGATGATGATGATGATGATGATGATGATGATGATGATGATGATGTGATGATGATGATGATGATTGATGATGATGATGATGATGATGATGATGATGATGATGATGATGATGATGATGATGAGATGATGATGATGATGATGATGATGATGATGATGATGATGATGATGATGATGATGATGATGATGATGATGATGATGATGATGATGATGATGATGATGATGATGATGATGATGATGATGATGATGATGATGATGATGATGATGATGATGATGATATGATGATGATGATGATATGATGATGATGTGATGATGATGATGATGCTGATGATGATGATGATTGATGATGATGATGATGATGATGATGATGATGTGATGATGATGATGATGATGATGATGATGATGATGATGATGATGATGATGATGATGATGAATGATGATGATGATGATGATGATGATGATGATGATGATGATGATGATGATGATGATGATGATGATTGATGATGATGATGATGATGATGATTGATGATGATGATGATGATGATGATGATGATGATGATGATGATGATGATGATGATGATGATGATGATGATGATGATGATGATGATGATGATGATGATGATGATGATGATGATGATGATGACGATGACGACGACGACGACGACGAAGACAAAAGGATACCCAATGTTAGCGGATGGATTTTTAAATGAACATTCAATTTTTATATGTTTGTCTGATTCAGTTTATTATTGTTGCTTTTTAAAACATTATCAAAAACTGGAATTAATTAATGGCTATTATTTTATTCCTGTTCTGTCATTCGTTCACCCATTCATTTCTTCATTTGTTCGTTTACTCACTCACTAGCTCACTCATTCGTTCACTCACTCACTAGTTCACTCATTCATTCATTCATTCATTCGTTCGTTCGTTCGTTCGTTCGTTCGTTCGTTCGTTCGTTCGTTCGTTCGTTCGTTCGTTCATTCATTCATTCATTCATTCATTCATTCATTCATTCATTCATTCATTCATTCATCATTCATTCATTCATTCATTCATTCATTCATTCATTCATTCATTCATTCATTCATTCATTCATTCATTCATTCATTCATTCATTCATTCATTCATTCATTCATTCATTCATTCATTCATTCATTCATTCATTCTTTAATTCACTCAATCATTCATTCAGCGAAACTAAATATGCCATCAATAAATAAATTTTAATTAATTATAATACGCTAGTATTTTTAACTATTGATGTCTAAGGACTTAGTGGGATTAAATATTTATTTCGAATAATTATTATTACGTTACCTGATTATGTTTCCCAGGAGATTGAGAGATTTGTTCCAGCAAAGGGCTTAAATATTCTTTGGATTTCCGAACTTTTCAAAAAAAAAAATCTTCACTACAAAACATATCTTTACAACTCGAATTAACTGATTTCAAAATCCATTTCAACAATGACATCAATTTCTAACAAAATGTTAACGATGTCGATGTTGCTGGTGACGTTGATGGTATCGATGATGATGTGGATGATAAGTATTAAAAAGTTTCGTGAAATTAATTGTTAATATTTCTACAATTTTAATTTTTAACATAATTTTCGCAGATAACTTAATGGCATTTATTTTTGGCTCAATTAATAATTAATTTAAAAATAGCGCTTGAGAATTCAGTTGCGAAAGATTCTTTTCGTCGGTGACGAAAACATGAACGTCGAACAGCACTTTATATGAGCTGGAGCCGTCTTTTTCGGCCCATCACCTTCATAGTCAGCATCATCATCTTCATTATCACCAATCATCGATATATCATCATCTTCATCACCAATCATCGATATATCCTCGTCTTTGTCCTTTTCACCACTTTTTTAAATTTTGACCTAGACCTTTTGTTTACTAATGATAAACGGTATTATTATTTATTATTTTAATTTATCATTATTATTATGAATTGACGGCAAAGTCATGTGCATGCTTCCCGATCAATGCAATTAATTAAATGCATGATTCTTTGTCAGATAGCAACTTAGCAGGTTAAAGTATTGTGGTGTTTATGCAGGTATAATCATACAGACACTTCGTTAGCGGTGCAAAATGGCTAAAGAAAACGATAGAGAAGGAATCTCTTCTCGATACTCTTCCCACTCCTCTTCTCAAGAAATTCGCTCTAATTCTATTCCCAATCCTCTCTAAACTAGCAAACCTTTCTTTCAGTACTGGCACGTTTTTCTTTTTACATTTCACAACCTATACTTCACCTTTGTCTAACATTATTCATAACCTCAACATATCCTTCCATCAATACCCAGATGTCACGAGTCTTTTCTCTGTCCTCCCCAGCCATAGTATGCCAGATCAACTCTAAAATTTGCGGAAGTGCACGGATGCCATCAATGATTGGCATCTTGTTAACTTTTTCCAATTGAATCCTCAGAAATCCTCGCCTGAAAACTCTGTCGCCTCCTCTTTCTATAAGCATCGCTGGCACCCTCCTTCCTTCCTCTACTCCCTCAAGCTCCTCGGTGTTATTTTTTATTCACAACTCACCTTTAAAGAACATTCCGCTTCTATTATCAAATCCTGCAATCATCTCGTCTGGGCGATCCGGCACACCTGTCCGCTACTTTCCGTTGATATAACTTCCGCCCTTGCACTCTGCCTTGTTCTCTCTCGCCTAGACTATTGTAACTCTCTTCTTCGTGGCACATCTGCTTCTTTAATTCAATCTTTGCAACGCGTCCAAACCCTCAACCCTACATTTAAAAGCATGGATTGCCGATCCATAGTCGTATCACTTTCATTCATTTCTTCAGGACTTTATGGGACAGCGAAGACACAAGGCGCCTCTGACGCTAAGCACATGGCGCTTTAAAAATTTGTTATTATTATTATTATTATTATTATTATTGTTATTGTTATTGTTATTGTTATTGTTATTGTTTTGTTATTGTTATTGTTATTGTTATTGTTATTGTTATTGTTATTGTTATTGTTATTGTTATTGTTATTATTATTATTATTATTATTATTATTATATTATTATTATTATTATATTATTATTATTATTATTATTATTATTATTATATTATTATTATTATTATTATTATTATTATTATTATTATTATTATTATTATTATTATTATTATTATTATTATTATTATTAATTATTATTATTATTATGGGTCGCGCAGACTGAGGAAATATGATAGCTACTAGAAGCTTTTTTTTTTAACAAGAACAAATCTTTGAGCACAAGCTCTCCAAAATAAGGACTCAGTCGATGCTCAACAACTCCGTGGACAGCAGGATCCGCGAAGTCAAGCCACTGCTCAGATCTGGAAGGAAATTCCGAGCTGAATGAGATCGATGATCAGTAGCTGAGCTGATGAAGGAAGTGAGAGGAAGTAGTGTAGTTGGATGACACCACCTGCCAAAATGGTCCCAGGCGAGCCCTTCAGCCTTAATGATTAGTCAGCAAAGGCGATTATTAGAACAAGACCGAGTCACGAGGGCAGAAATCACAGCAGGGTAAGTGGACAACGTAGGAAGACATGATGCAACGATCCCTGGAGTGATATGTGGAAAATGTCCCCGCTCCGACTTGCCTTCGCGATAAGGTTAGAGTAATTGTAATTGTAATTGTAACCTCATTTATATAGCGCCATATGCTTAGCGTCAGAAGCGCTTTTTGTAACCATTTATATGGCGCTCCTTGCCAAGGATTTCGAAAACGATACATTATGACTTTTGCCATCACCGCCATACGGCAGGCACGTAACCCATTCGGCTAACCTGCACGCGGTCTACGACTAATATTGATTAAAGTTTATTTATATTGAGTGACGTTTTTGATTACATGTGAATTGCGTATTCAAATCTTAAATGTGATAATTGAATGATGTTTCGATGATTTGTGAAACTATGACTTACATTCATTCGCTATGTGTCGTGTTCGCAAACCCTCCTGCACTGCAACAGATCCCACCAATCCCTGGAGCGTTACCTGCAGAATCATCTCTTCAGGACATCATTGGACAAAGCTACTCTGAGGTGCACATGACGCCTTAAAAAGAAATTATTATTATTAATAATGTAATGGTAAAATTAAGTAATATTTATTTTTATAATTAATGAATTACAATATTCATAATCTTTTGAATCGCCCAGTCAATTGCAGGTTGAATACAAATAATTCAAAAGATATCATCTTCAATCACAAATTACTAGATAAAACTCAAATGGACACAATACCAAACTATGCTATAAATGTCATTGCCTCAAAATTCATTGAAACTGTTAAATGCAGTTCTGTTGAAAAGGTGGAAAATATGGTGGTTACGGCAGATGTCAAGATTTTGGTTGCAGTACTCGCAATTATCGAAAATGAAGTAAAGGGTAACAGAGGGCTTTCCCAAAACATGCTTTATGCACTCATTAGTATTTTGAAAAGGGACAGACCAACTGAAGAAATTCAGGTGCTGTGGAACCTAAAAAACATACTGATGATCATAAGTCAGTCTCATCCCCATGAAAGAGCATCACTCATAAAAATGGGAATCGTGGGAATTCTGACCAACACCATGAAAATGGAGACTGAAACCCAAACAAACGTCCTTGCTTGGACTGAAAACAGAGGATTCGTACCGTCTGTTCACATCATTTCAGTCTTCCTTCCAGCTATTAGTCGCTCAGACTTCCACGACATTAGCGACACATCCAATTACATTGTATGCGTGGGCCCTAACAAATTAAAGACAAGTGATGATGAAATAAAGAGCATTCTTGATGTCACTTTCCCCACCCTATACAACCTTTGCCAAATTCCAACTTGTCCGACATCATATCATCTCCTAATGCTAAAAATAATTTATTGGGCAGATGAAATTAATGAGCTAACAAATATGATGTCTGTTGAGGAAATTCTCAGGCTTGCAAAGATGCTGATGGATAAGAATCCAATTAATAAGGATAACACTATCATAGGCTTTGCAATCGTGAATAAACTACGTCGGAATCATTTCAGATGCCTCGTAAATGAAAGGGCTAATATTTGGCTCAAACAAAAACTTTGGCTTGCTTTTACGTGGCCAAACGAAAAACGGTACCAATGGATCAAACGAATGCATGCAGGTTTCGTAACGGTATGGCTTAAAGCAAACACTGCATCTAAAGTTAAACTAGATGTTGAAATGTTGGTGTCTCAAATTAAGGATATAAATCACATATTAGATTTTATTATGCCATTAATAAATGATAAGAACTTGTCAGATAACAGCATAAACACAAGTTACCAACGTCTCAGAGAATTTACAATGTACATTTTAAATATTCCAGATTTACCTCGTAAAGGAAAAGTGACTGTTAGTTCAGAGGGCATTACGAAGTTTCATAATTTGGTCACAAACATTGTAAAGACTTTAGATGCAATCCTCATTCACTTTGACTTTATGGAGAAATATTCTGACCTTGGTGACATAGCCGATCTGCCTACTCCTAAAACTCCAATGGACATTGAACTGGAGATTTGTAAGTCAACGGCTTTCGACAGAGTACTAGGACCGTCGAAATCGCAAGAAGAGCTGAGGTCAAATCCTCTTGTAAGAACGCTGAGACTGCTTTCAATATTCTATGAGGTGAACGAAAATTGGGGAGTCTTATTTTACAGACTATCGAGAGAGAAAATTATTGAGAGGAGTTGTTTCGTCAGCGAAGTTTTACAATGTCTTTTGAAACGTTTAAACGCAAATGAGTTAAACATCAATATTGTTAGGAACTTTATATTTGACTTAGCCTCAAAATACCCTTTTCTGTTATTGATGAGAGACCGTCATTATTTCTACAAAAAGCATTTATCGCTCATCGAACCAATCCAAACTCTTAACACTTATGAAACGGCAAGAAATAATGCTCTCAACTTTATAGCAGAAAGATATATACCTATGTTAGAAATGATAAAACATTATTGGGCTTTTAAATTTGTCGGAGAGAAAGGTAATGGTAATGGTCCGACTATGGAGTTCTACTCGGAATTTTCGCGTGATTGCCAGAAATTTGAATTAGGTCTGTGGTCAGGGGTGCCTGTTAAAGCTATTGACGGTGTTTTTTATGTAAATCCACAGTCCGGATTGTTCCCATTGCCAAAACCTTCGCCTGATCCAAGTGCAAACACAAGTCTAAAAGTCATCGGACTAGTTATGGCGAAATCATTATTAGATGGTCATAGGCTAGATATCAACTTTTCAAATGCCTTCTACAAATGTTTGTTCAAGAAAAATCTGGATGCTCAGCAACTTTCGCTTATCGACGTGAAAGACGTAATGCCGTCCATTTTTAAATTCGTCGAAAGTCTGGTTGATGCATTGAGAGAGAAATGGTTCATAGAGAATGATAAGTCTATTACAACCGAAGAACAGAATCAGGCTATTGCCAATATCACATGCGACGGATGCTCGTTCGAAGATCTCTGTGTGAATTTTACGCTTCCAGGCTATCCAGAGATCGAGATGGTGGAAGATGGAAGCGAAACAATTTTAAATATCCACAACCTTGAAAGATATCTTAAACTGCTCGTTTGGTGGTTATTGTACAAGAATCCACATCAAAGTATAAAACTAATAAGCAGTGGATTCGAAAATGTTTTAAGCAAAGATTACATGAAATATTTTTATCCTCACGAATATGAAAAATTATTGTGTGGTCTAACGAAAGAACACTGGACAGTCGATTATCTTGAAAAGAATTGTGTGCTTCATGGCGAATTTACTCTTGAAACACCTGTGATTCAATATTTATTCGAAGTGCTTTCAGCACTATCAGCTGAGGATCAGAGATATTTTTTACAATTTGTCACCAGCGCCTCAAGATTGCCAATTGGGGGTTTAGCTGCTCTTTCTCCCAAACTCACCATCAAACTTAAGAAGGCCGACGGAAACCTGGACTCCTGTCTACCTTCATCAAGTACTTGTATTAATATCTTACACATTGTAGAGTACAGCAGCAAAAATGTCTTAAAAGAAAAGCTTCTCTATGCCATTAGGGAAGGTGCAGGTTTTTTTCACGATTATTAATATCTCATAAATAATGTATTTATGGGTATTCTAAGACATATGCGCAGTTAAGACCATCTATGGCACAGAATAGGATATACTGGAGTAGCAACCTCTTTAGATTTGGTCTGAGTCATTGTTGATTTAATTGTAAATTAAATGGCTTAGCAATAAAACTTTTATGTAATAACATACCACTTGCTTAAAACCTTTACTTAATCTTCAGAAAAAATTTTTACGTGTTGCTCTTTGTTTGCCATATAACTCTCATACCTATCATGCATTTGTAAATTTAAACATACTTAAAATTCATCAAATAAATAATTTCCATTTGGCCATTCTCATGTACGAAGTAGATCACCACATGTTGCCTCGTCTTTTCGATAGTTTGTTTTCAAAAATATCCTCTTTACATACATACTCTGTTCGATCGTCAAACAATTATAGATCAGCATTTGCTAAATCTGTCACTGGTTCTCGTAGTATTGTTTGTATGGGACCAAAGATTTACTCTACCGTTCCATGTAGTATCACCAACCTTCCAAACCTTTACGCTTTTAAGAAGGCACTAAAACACTTTATTATTAACTCTAAATAATCATGTACATTACTCGATATTACTTAGTATTTCTTACATTATTGGGACATTGAAACGCAACATTATTCGTCAATGGCAATAGGACGTCTGTTAGCGGGGGTTTTTTCCCTTATGTCGTTCCTTTTTTCCTTTCGGTTCCAACTTGTATTGGTTTTGTGTTTCAATAATAAAAAAGAAAAATCATTATTGCCCGACTTGTTTAGAAAATGCTTACATTCGTACATATTAAGGTAAATGCCATGCATGTAAAAGAGTGTGAAAATCATTTTACTCATCATCAAAAAACTCAGATCTATTGCTGTGATATTTTGCAGTTATATCTCAGTTGGAATAATTTTAAATTCTTTTAAGGTTCCAAAAGAATTATATCAGACTTTAATTTTGTGATTCAACAAAGACTACTAACGACTGGTCACTGGTACTGCTATTAAAAATTGTGTATTTTTTATTCCATGCTTTTCATGGAAACGTTCAAAGAGTTAGTAGGACCAGTAACTTATGTAAAATGTTTTATTTGTAATGCTTCACGCCTGAGCCAAATTTCTTAAAAATAAAAATAGCTAAATAAATAACTTTGAAAATTTTTAAGTGCATTTGTAATGAATTATGAATGGTCCTTTATTATTTAAAATATTTATATGATATTTTTATATAATTTTATATATAATAATTATATTATATATATATATAGTTATAAAAGATAAATATATATCTAATATAATATATCAGGAGTTCGTCGTTTGTCCCTGCGTTTTGGTTTATAATAAACTCCGTCCAACAAATTATCAAAAAATTGGCCAAGAAAATAAATACAAAATACTAATTTTTTAAATCAACTAAATTAAATGTAATTAAATTAACTTTAATTAAAAAAGATTTGATGAAACTCTTTTTCTATTCGATTGTACTGGGGCATGCTTTATATTGTTGTTGCAAAGTAAATCATATCTATAATTAAAATGCCCAAAAGACAACAAGATTATACCGAAGGTAAACTAATTGTCCGAAAATTTGAAAATACGGCTCACAATGCCGAAGCACTAAGAATAAATCGAATAAGAGCTTCAGCATGACGAAACGCCACAACTCGTTTGCAAGAATGCCTAAGAGAGACAATAAGACGAGATGCTGAAATCCCAAAGCAAGTCGAATCAAGAGCAAGAGAATCAAGATTCACGAAGAGCGGCATTTCAAGAAGCAGAACATCAATTATTCACCAGAAATGGTGAATGCAACTAAAGACATGGGTTTCTTTGACAAACTACTTAGAAATGTAGACACCGAATGCCTTGAAGTTTGGAATTTCCTGGAATGCCTTGCAATAGTGGAAAGCAGCATAAAAAACTTTTCTTTGCCTCCGTCACCTTTTGCACATGTTTTTGTTTTGATGTCTACACTGCTGTCTGGAACGGATTTTCTCCCCTCGACAGAGCCCACCAACCCCTGGAGCGTCACCTGCAGACTCATCTCTTCAGGGCATCATTGGACAAGGCTACTCTGCATACGGCGAATTAAAAATTAACTATTATTAATAAAATAATCGTAAAAATAAGTAATATTTAATTATATAAATAATGAATTACAATATTCATAATCTTTTGAATCGCCCAGTCAAATGCAAGTCGAACACAAATAATTCAAAAAATATCTTCAATCACAAATTACTAGATAAAATTGAAATGGACTCAATACCGAACTATACTATAAATGTCATTGCCTCAGAATTTATTGAAACTGTTAAATGCAGTTCTGTGGAAAAGGTGGAAAATATGGTGGTTACGGCAGACGTCAAGATTTTGGTTGCAGTACTCGCAATTATCGAAAATGAGGTAAAGAAGAGTAACAGAGGTCTTTCCGAAAATATGCTTTATGCTTTCATTAGCATTTTGAAAAGGAACAGACCAAGTGAAGAAATTCAGGTGCTGTGGAACCTAAAAAACATACTGATGATCATAAGTCAGTCTCATCCCCATGAAAGAGCATCACTCATAAAAATGGGAATCGTGGGAATTCTGACCAACACCATGAAAATGGAGACTGAAACCCAAACAAACGTCCTTGCCTGGACTGAAAACAGAGGATTCGTACCCTCTGTTCACATCATTTCAGTCTTACTTCCAGCTATTCGTCGTTCAGACTTCCGCGACATCAACGTTTATTCCAATAACATATTGTGCGTGGGCCCTAACAAATTAAAAACAAGTGATGATGAAATAAAGAGCATTCTTGATGTCACTTTCCCCACCCTATACAACCTTTGCCAAATTCCAACTTGTCCGACATCATATCATCTCCTAATGCTAAAAATAATTTATTGGGCAGATGAAATTAATGAGCTAACAAATATGATGTCTGTTGAGGAAATTCTCAGGCTTGCAAAGATGCTGATGGATAAGAATCCAATTAATAAGGATAACACTATCATAGGCTTTGCAATCGTGAATAAACTACGTCGGAATCATTTCAGATGCCTCGTAAATGAAAGGGCTAATATTTGGCTCAAACAAAAACTTTGGCTTGCTTTTACGTGGCCAAACGAAAAACGGTACCAATGGATCAAACAAATGCATGCAGGTTTCGTAACGGTATGGCTTAAAGCAAACACTGCATCTAAAGTTAAACTAGATGTTGAAATGTTGGTGTCTCAAATTAAGGATATAAATCACATATTAGATTTTATTATGCCATTAATAAATGATAAGAACTTGTCAGATAACAGCATAAACACAAGTTACCAACGTCTCAGAGAATTTACAATGTACATTTTAAATATTCCAGATTTACCTCGTAAAGGAAAAGTGACTGTTAGTTCAGAGGGCATTACGAAGTTTCATAATTTGGTCACAAACATTGTAAAGACTTTAGATGCAATCCTCATTCACTTTGACTTTATGGAGAAATACTCTGACCTTGGTGACATAGCCGATCTGCCTACTCCTAAAACTCCAATGGACATTGAACTGGAGCTTTGTAAGTCAACGGCTTTCGACAGAGTACTAGGACCGTCGAAATCGCAAGAGGAGCTGAGGTCAAATCCTCTTGTAAGAACGCTGAGACTGCTTTCAATATTCTATGAGGTGAACGAAAATTGGGGAGTGTTATTTTACAGACTATCGAGAGAGAAATTAATTGATAGGAGTTGTTTTATCAGCCAAGTTATACAATGTATTATGAATCGTATAAACACGAAAAAGTTAAACATCAATATTGTTAGGAACTTTATATTTGACTTAGCTTCAAAATACCCTTTTCTGTTACTGATGAAAGACCGTCGTTATTTATACAAAAAGTATATATCGTGCTTCGTACCTATTCAAAGTCACACTTATGAACCCGCAAGAAATAATGCTTTCAACTTTATAGCAGAAAGATATATACCTATGTTAGAAATGGTAAAACATTATTGGTCTTTTAAATTTGTCGGAGAGAAAGGTAAAGGTAATGGTCCGTCGATGGAATTCTATACGGAATTTTCTCTTGATTGCCAGAAATTTGAATTAGGTCTGTGGTCAGGAGTGCCTGTTAAAGCTATTGACGGTGTTTCTTATGTAAATCCACAGTCCGGATTGTTCCCATTGCCAAAACCTTCGCCTGATCCAAGTGCAAACACAAGTCTAAAAGTCATCGGACTAGTTATGGCGAAATCATTATTAGATGGTCATAGGCTAGATATCAACTTTTCAAATGCCTTCTACAAATGTTTGTTCAAGAAAAATCTGGATGCTCAGCAACTTTCGCTTATCGACGTGAAAGACGTAATGCCGTCCATTTTTAAATTCGTCGAAAGTCTGGTTGATGCATTGAGAGAGAAATGGTTCATAGAGAATGATAAGTCTATTACAACAGAAGAACAGAATCAGGCTATTGCCAATATCACATGCGACGGATGCTCGTTCGAAGATCTCTGTGTGAATTTTACGCTTCCAGGCTATCCAGAGATCGAGATGATGGAAGATGGAAGCGAAACAGTTTTAAATATCCACAACCTTGAAAGATATCTTAAACTGCTCGTTTGGTGGTTATTGTACAAGATTCCACATCAAAGTATAAAACTAATAAGCAGTGGATTCGAAAATGTTTTAAGCAAAGATTACATGAAATATTTTTATCCTCACGAATATGAAAAATTATTGTGTGGTCTAACGAAAGAACACTGGACAGTCGATTATCTTGAAAAGAATTGTGTGCTTCATGGCGAATTTACTCTTGAAACACCTGTGATTCAATATTTATTCGAAGTACTTTCATCACTAACAGCTGAGGATCAGAGAAACTTTTTACAATTTGTCACCAGCGCTCCAAGATTGCCAATTGGGGGTTTGGCTGCTCTTTCTCCAAAACTCACTATCAAAGTTAAGAAGGCCGATGGAAACGCAGACTCTTCTCTACCTTTATCAAGTACTTGTGTTAATATCTTGCGCATCGTAGAGTACAGCAGCAAAAATGTCTTAAAAGAAAAGCTTCTCTATGCCATTAGGGAAGGTAAAAGGTTTTTCCACTATTTATAAGTGCAGGTCATGTTGTATTTTTTTGTAAGACTCTAGGAATGGACCACCTATAACACGGGTTAATGCATGTTGGAATGGTAACTTCGCTTGTTTTCATTCTTGCCTTTTTAAGGCATTATTGAATTAATTGTAAATTAAGAGGTTTATCAATAAAACGTTCATTTATTAATATTCCCCTTGATCTATTATTTTTTCCATGAAAATAAGGCAAAGTTTTCATAATTCAAAAGCCATCATCACATTTGTTTATGTTGAACATCTATTATACTACAAGAGGCAATGAGCATGATTTTAGTCATTAATAACAAGCATGTTAGAAAACCCTTTTTTGAAAAAAAATAGAGCATTTTTGTTAAAAAATAATCATAAACAGTCATCAACGTTTTTTTTTGGGCCCAAGGTTATAAATTTCCAAACTCTGAATTCCTGTCCGATTTTCTTGCTAATCTATTTCTCGCAGAACCATTGGTCTCAGTCTCCCATGTTTTGCAAGAGAACTTTTTTTAAATGAGTATTTCTTGTTTATGTACCTTGTCGCATTGACACAACTTTCAGTTATGTTACGCACTGAATTCTTAACCAAATTCAAAACCTCTTTAAAATCGGACTATTACGGACATCAGAGTTGGAGTAATTACTGTTCACGGAATCCGCATTTTAAAAATATTAAAATTTGGTCAATATGGCCCGGTGCCAAAATAGCACAAGACAAAATAGCCTCGTCAAAATAGCGGTAGAATTGGTTCTTTGTGGATTTGTTACAGGTCCTGGTGAGGATAATTTATATTAAATACCAACTTGAAAAGTCTATTTAAAGTGAGGAAGTAGCTGGAATCCTTATTAGACGATAAATCTTCAAACCAATAATTTCGAATTAAATTTGGAACCAGTTATCGTATTCAACTCACAAAATTTTTTTAAATACATTGACGGGGCTATTTTGTCGGGGCTGTTTTGACGGGATGTTTTCTTCCTGGGCTATTTTGGATGGATGCATCATGCACGACCTCGCTCCTTCATCACTAGAGATGTAAAAAAACATGTTTTTTTGGGTCCAAGTTTTTTATGGTTTTTTTTTTTGGTTTTTTTAAAATTTGTTGAAAAGTGATGGTTCATGATTAGTTAAACAAGTTTATTGCAACATAAGTAAAAAATAATACAAAACTAGAGCAACAGTGCTAATTTAAATCAAGTTCTGAGTCCATTTCACCAAATAGTCTTCTGCTTCAGAGTTGTAATTACCTTCTGAAGAAGCTTACAGCTTTAAGTTTTGGGGAATAAAAACCAGTTTTGTAGCCCTGTTTATGGTGAGTCGGTTTCGTTTATCATTTTGGATAAATGAATATGCACTGAAACACTGGGTATACTTAAGGAAGACTTTAACAAGTTATTACTACATTCAACCCCCTTTATCTCCATCATCTCATCCGCCACCGTCACATCCCCGATCACCTCCGCTCATCTATAATTCATCTCCACCAACCTGTTCACAAATCATCCATCGTCAACCGAGGCTTCTCTCATGCCTCGCCCGCCGTCTGGAATAGCCTGCCCCCCATCATCCGGTCTCAGCCCACGGTCGAGCTCTTCAAGCACCAGCTGAAGACCCATCTCTTCAAAAAGTTCCTTGAAGACTCAAGGCGCCTCTGACGCTACGCACAAGGCGCCATAGAAATAAACTATTATTATTATTATTATTCATATGGGCAGAAGATTGGCAGATGCTTTTCAACTTAAGCAAATGCTCCATTACGCATATGGGATGCAAAATCACGAAAGTTGAATATGTATTTGGAGGAAGCATTCTGGAGCAGTCTAATCACGAAAGGGATCTGGGGGTAATAATGCAGAACAATGGAAAAGCATCTCAACAGTGCATGGAAGTTGCTAAAAAAGCAAACAGAGTACATGGAATGATAAAGAGAACATTAATGAGTAGGGACAAGTATGTAATATTGAGATTGTGAGGCATTAGTAAGGCCACATCTTGAGTACTTTGTGCAAGTGTGGAACCCTCATTTGAGAAAGGTTGTAGAAGTGTTGGAAAGAGTACAAAAAGGGCAACCAGGATGATAGAAGGTTTTGGAAAGCTGAGTTGCGAGGAAAGATTAAATAGATGTAAATTAACAACTCTGGAAAAGAGAAGAAATAGAGGAGACCTCATCGAGGCATTCAAAATTTCATCGGGAAGGGAAGGCCTTTTGCCTGAACAGTTTTTCGAAGCCACAAAAAGTGCTTCTACCAGAGGGCACAATTGGAAATTATATAGGAAGGCATCGGGAAACTTAAAAAATAATTATTTCAGGACAAAGGTGGTTTCTTTAGAACATCAAAACTTCATTTTTAAAGTTATAAATATTTTGTTTTGTTTTTTATGTTTTTTTGTGTTTTTTTGTGTTGAAATATTTCAAAAAGAACAAAACATTTTGAAATAAAACAATTGAAATATTTCACGCTCACATCTCTATTCATCACCGTTCATCAACACTGTCGATCTTCAAATGACAAGGGCGGAGATGGCATAGCTGTCATTCATCATCATGAATTGAACATCGCATGTCCTGCTCATGCTGAATTCGAAAGCCTTTACCTCAAGTTCAACAACCGCAAGACATCCTTATATCGTCCACCGGGTCCCGTCACGTTATCTTTCTTAAAAGAGTTTGAAGACCTCATCGAGTTCATTTCTTCCCACAACCTACCTTTCATTATTTGCGGAGACTTCGACGCCGCTGGTTCAGGTACCATCATCAATAAACATCTAGTAAAATTGATCGACTCCTATGGACTCCTCCAACATGTAGATTCTCCAACTCACTACAAAGGCCACATGCTAGTCCTGCTCATCATCCCATCATCACACGATAGCCTCATCTCAAACATAAATGAAGTCACCTACTCTGATCATCACCCGTATCATTCATAGCTGCAGCCTCAGAAGGATCAACTTGGACGTTTTTGAGAAAGACCTTCTCCGAAGAACTCCTAATTGGCAATTTCGACCCTGACGGCTTCGTCACACAAGTCCATAAGTCTCTAGAGGAGCTCCTCGATAGATATGCCCCAATCAGAAAGTTTTCCATTCGAGTCAGTCACCAGTTTTTAATTATCAGCTCTCTCATGAAGCAGTCAGGCAAAGAAAGCCTGCTGGCGCTTGGAACGTCGCTATCTTCGTCAACGCAATAACGTCGCCAAGCAACTCTACAAGTCCTTCAAGGAAACAGCAAAGATTGCCATCTTAAACTGTAGGGCCTCCTTCATCAAGGAAGAACTCACGTCTGATGTAAATACCCGTTCCACGTGGCGCTCTCTTCACAAACTGCTTCACAGCCGTCCTCCTCGATATTATACCGACGACAAGTGTTCAAATTTCGTCAAAATAACCATTGCCATTGATCTCCCCATCTTATTTTTCACTACCACCAGATACAGAAGCACTTAAGTAATCACTTCCAATAAATAAATAAATATGTTAATTGATCCCAACGTTAATTAGCCAACTACATTGTAAATTAAACAACTGTTTTAATCTTGTTAAAATCATGTTTAATCTCAAGAAACAATGTTTTGTTAAAAAATTGATGCCTGAAGTGACTGATAAACAACAATTCGAGTGACGTGGTAAAAGAAATGAGTAAAGTCAAAACTAGGAGAAGTCTAAACAAAGAAGTCAAATGACCAAAATATTAAATATTATTTTCAGTCGTCACTATTCTCAACCTCATCAAGGTCATTCTCATCAATGGCATTTAATTTAAGGTTCCGCAAAATCTGGGAAATGTCAGTTATACTTGCATTTAATTCCACATCGAACATACGAACATCATCATCATGCAACATTTTTCCAACATCACCTGGTGCATCATTGTCACCAACCTCATTCCCATCATCACTCACTACATCAATGTCAGACTCAAAATTTGACTGCTCCTAATTTTGAACTAAGACTTCAGGCCTGTAAAAATGTTAATTTTACAAAGTTAAATAAGTATTGTTAAACTACCACTAATTTCCAGATAACTATGCAATCACATTAATTAAATCTAAATTGGCAGTGCAAAAATAAATAACTAATAAATAATAAGAAATTTCAACAAAGTTTAATTACTGTTGCCTCCAATTCCTAAACTGTGGATGGTTTGAGATGTGAACAGATCCAATGGCAGGCAGAGTCAGAGTCAACGGTAAAACCGTTCGAGACGGACGCACACATTTTAATGAGATTCTCCACTTTAATGAAGCTCCACCCAAAACAAATTAAGCTCCGCCTAAAATGAGTAAAAGTAAATCTTTGATCCGTAATATTTTTAGGTATATCTCTTTTTAGGGAAAATCGGTCCGCATTTTTAGGCTCCGAATAGATCCACTCAAGAAATAGGGTAGGGTTAGGGTTAGAATTAGGGGATAAGGTAGGGTTAGGGGATAGGGTAGGGTTAGGGGTTAGGATTAGGGGATAGGGTAGGGTTAGGGGAGGGTTAGGGGATAGGGTAGGGTTAGGGGTTAGGATTAGGGGATAGGATAGGGTTAGGATTAGGCAAAGCGTAAACTTTAAACACTCGATCGCTAATGTCAGACGTCAAGTATTTCTAAAATTATAATAAAACTTTATTAGAGACTTCTATGTTAATGACTTAATATATATTGCGGATAAAAGTTTCACTTTTACTCATTTTAGGCGGAGTTTTATTTGTTTAGGGGTGGAGCTTTATTTTTTCTTAGCATCTCATTAAAATGTGTGCGTCCGTCTCGAACGGTTTTACCAAACAAAATGTTAAAGCAAAGCAATCAACCACTTGCCTTTCATCGTATCTGCTTTCAATTTATTTACAATTTGGGCTTGGATTTCGACCAAAATCGATTAAATAAAGCTTTTAATGCTTCTCTTTCACGGTAATAACGCAACTCACAACCCAGTACTGATTAAAAAAAGCGGTCTTAGAGAAGATCAAGAATGTTCATCAAGATAATTCTGTTTTTTTGTCTTTTAATGAAACAAATATTTTTAAAAGACATATGTAATTACAAAAAATAATTGCGGCCTTTGTCTACCTAAAATAACTATTTAATAGTTCACTTCATAATACTTAATCCAGCTGATTTTAGAATAAGGGGCTTTAAAGATAAATATAAAGATTTTATGATTTACTTTAAGTTATCGCTATTGTTTCCTTATAAAACAGCTGTTTTGACGTTAGTGCCTCATACCAGTAACGAATTTTACGAAGCCTGATCGAAGCGATTACTACCCCTGGTAATTTTGATCATGTATTATAACAAAACGCAATGGCGTCCACTGTGCCAGGGATAGGCAAGATATCCTTTTGTGTATTAAATCTGTTTAAATTTTAATAAAAAAAAGTCACCGACCCAGACAAAATGAAGTCAGAAACGCATAAAAAGTTTTAACAGGTTTCCTACACAAACCTCAAAAAAATCTAGAGAACAAGAAATTTGGCTTTGTTAATTTACAGGAAATAAAATTGAAATTTCGTGCTTTCGAGACGCATGCATACAATAAAAGTAAAATTGTCACAAAAGTCACTGAAGTCGATTTAGTATGATGAATTGTGCAAATTATTCCACTGCCAGAGCTCGATCTTGAAGCGATGAAACGCATTGTCACCATAAATTCACATTCAGCCTCATATCAAGTTGCAATGAATACATTTCAATGGCAGAGCAACAAACTGTTGCAAAGTACTTAATAAAGAGACTACTACCAAGTTATCAATAAAAATTTTGTCTATAATGCAGCTAAATAAGTTCTCTTTTCTCAGATAACATAAATATGCCCTGATATTTCTAGTAAGCAAAAGTCATCAGGAGCGAGTGCATGTGTGAAAAAAAAACATTAACAAAACAGAAGTTTGTAAAAATGTATTAGAAGCTTGTCTTTAACATTCTGATCAGGCTATTTATTTCAATCATTCCAATTTAAAAGTGATTAAACCAATGAAATTGAAGTTGCTTGAGACGATCCAACAACATTGACAGATGGGAGTGGATGATTTTTTATTAATTTCATATTGTTATCACCACAGGAATTTTCTGCTGAAGAGCCCACAGATGACAAACTTTCTCTCCTAGCTAAAGACTGAGCATTTGTAGGTTCACTATTTCCACCTTCGATAATGGTTCCATGATACAAGTGGTGCTGTGCAGATAAAGAACCGGGCTCAATGCATGAGAGTAAGACTTGAGGAGAAGTGAGGTTTAAAATGGAATCTGAAGTCTGGAGATTGATAGAGGAACATCTGGTTGTGCTTGTTCCCACTGACAACAACTCATCTTCCTTGTCACTATCAGAAATGTTAGTGATTCTTCCCGTTTCGGGGCCAAATACATCAGGGGGTGGTCCGGAGCCCGAGTAAGGAGGGGGCAGAATCAGGCCATTACCCGGCGCGCTCGTGACGTTCCCATCGTAAAGCCTGGCCTCTGTTTCCGCAGCGGCCCTGTTTTCCCGATCCACAAGACGTAAGGCATTCGTAGAGTTGCTCGAATCTCCCTCGCCTGTGTTTTCCCCGGGCCCGTCGACCACGAGGGCATAAGGGGGAGGCACTTCTCTTCTTTGTCCGTAACCTCTCGGACCCCTACCTTGCCCGGAATCGTCGTCACTGTTGCTGAATTTACGTCGACTGAAGAGAAACACGACGAACACGACAATGCCGACCACCAAAAGGCAAGCAGTGACTGCAAGGATGATCCCCAAAATAATGGACCACTCTGCAAATAACATCTAAATATAAGACAGACAAATTTGAAATCAATGAATGAAAATTTGGCCATACCATCTGATTCATCATTGTTTTGCTTTGAATCTAAAATAGAGTAAAAACAAAGTAATTATTTAACATATGTTTCAAATACGTGAATATCCACAATATAAAATTTTCACAAAACAAAATTCATAGCAAACTCTAATTGAAAAAATTCTAACCTGGCTCGGTCAAGCATGATATGCTCAGATGGTAGTAATAATTTATATTCCTCCACCACTGATCAAACCATTTGGAGGCATTCTTCCCACACAACTGCAGGCTTTCGAGTGTGGATAGCGAGCAGGTTTGGTAGACGTCCTCAATTCTAGAGAGTTTTACGAATATTTCAATAGTGGATTATGACTAGTTAATTAATATTCAGTTATGACTATTTAATTAATATTCAATTATGACTAGTTAATTAATTTTTCATGATTACAAATGAGAGCTCATTATTAATTCAACTTCCTCATAGATTGAGCATTTCAAATCAGAATGAATACAGTTCAACAACTTTAGAAAGCTATAACACTCTTCATCAAAGTTGTTTTTAAGATTTGAGATGTTCATTTAACTTTTTTTTGTATTTAAAGCATTAAATGTCCAAGTATCTTTCGGTCATAAATGAGTTGCAATCTTAATAAGATGCAATGCTAGTAATTTTTACAATGTCACGCAATAATGAAGGTGATATCAACATGTTATCATTATTATTATTATTATTATTGTCGTCGTCATCAACATCATCATCATTATTATTAGTATTATTATATTAAGTATAATTATTAATTATTAAGTGCAATTAACTTGGTTATGCATAAGCCTGGAATTAATCAAGTCATAAATCCAGATAGCACAATTCATGGCATTCAATTCAGCTTAATTATTTGAAAAGAAAAACAAATTCAAAATTATACAATCACCAAATTATAATCTATATGATTTACTTGCAGCTGGTCAAGTTGGAATCCAGTGTTTTGGCTCTGATGAATTTGTTATTTACTGACTCCCTCCATAGCTTGCAAGTGCCAAAAACATCGGCAACCTCAGTATTGTTGAAACAAGCCAGATAACTTTTGTAGTCTGAAAGCAAAGTCAAACATGCAAACATACAACCTTTGCAAATTTTCTAAAAAAAAACTATTTAAAAAAGGAATCAAAGACTTATGATGTTAATATTTCTTTAAAATTTTGCAGGTAAAATAAAAATAAATAAATGAATATGCTCATCCAGAACCTTTGATGTTATTGCAAAGAAATATTACTGCATCTTGAATTCCTTTGTCAAAAAATTGGAGCTCAGTTGTCACATTGGCACTCTTCACATTTCTGAAAATATTAAAGTTTTCTTGTGTTATTCTTAATGAAATGCTTATATCTATGATTTTTTTTCTTTATTTTCAACAATTAGCTGAAATAATCATCAAATTGTGAAGTGAAATTATTTTGAACTTCTGACTTATTATTAAAATCACTTGCAAAGACGTTAAAACATTTATTATTAATTCTGCATAGTTTGTTTGCTAGAACTAATAGATTTCTGGTTTGTGGTACTACATTGCCATAAAGTAGTATTATGTTCAGATCTGATAGCAATAACTGATCCTCCACAACCATGTCAAACCACTTGGAAACATGCTTTCCACATACATCATTGTTTGATAATTTAAATATCTTCCAAATGTTGTGCTCATCAAAAAACTAAAATTCTTACAACTCAAGAATGCCAAAACATATGCTTGGTTGTTAATTACCATATATTTTCAATAACAATAGTAATATATTTAATTAAACAACTAACTCCCTCATAGTACTCACACATAAAATAAAAGGTTAACATTTTCTAAGTTCTTTGCAAATGACAACATACCCACAAATTTGCTCCACTTCACCACCTGACTGACCCCAATAAGGAAGATCAGTGTTCAACGACATGTTGTTCGAAACTTTGAATCCATACTCTTCAAACAGCTCCTTAATTTTCTGGTTATTTTGACACAGACTCGTCCCACACAGAAGATCTACAAACATCATGTACAAAACATGATCATACAAATGTCATTCAAATTGCTACCAGAGCTTAATACCATGTTTAACAGCTGCTGATTTCAAAATATTCAAATTGATCAATTTAGCAGCAAACACTCTAGATATTCAATAAAAGTTTGTGTGAAATCGTTAATAAAATAAAATTTAAAATAGCTATCACTACCAAACACTTACTTAATAGTATAAAGGCTTTTATCCAAAACTGATTTTCATGTAAATCCATCACTTCTGGAAATCCAAGTATTTTCAGTTCAACAATAACGGATGGAAATTTAATTTTTCATTTCAAACAGATATTAATATTCCCAGACTCGATTAAAAGAGCACAATTTTCCTGATTTTTTTTATAGAAGAATGTCAGTAACAACTAATCATGACAACGCTTATTCGACTGTTTCCAATATTTAATGATCGCGTGTAATAACTTAGAATGTAAAATTTTCTCTCGAAATAAAATATTCTAAACATTAAGACAACAATAGCTTTGAGAGTCGCGGCCCATAACTACAGAAAAATAGCAAACAATGAGCTGTTAGGTACTGAATGGCTGGCATTCAATAAGTATTCAAAGTTACCAAACGTCTTTGATCACGAATCGTGCATCGCAAGTTTCTACATTAGGAAATATGAATTTTGCTCAGCCCAAATTATAAATAAACCCGTGATTCTACTTGTCCAGTCGATAATGTTTTCACTGCCTCCATTCAACCACAGCAGGTAGTCTTTCAGGTACCACTTCTCCCCAAAAAATATTTAAAGATAAATTTGTTACTAGATTATAATCAATACATTTATAAACTTAATCGGGTTTGCAGAAAATGTCCAAAATTTAAAATCTAAAGTAGCAAAACTTATGAAATAAACCAATTAAGGACCATTCGAGTAATTAATGCAAATTTTTTTTAGAAAGCTTTGACCTTTAGTCGATAATTTTTGAACTTACCCAGTAGTACTGTCGCTAGAAATTATGAATAAGCAATATAACTGTCGATACAAAATTGGCAGAAGTACTACAATAACCGTTTCAATATTTTCTTAATTTTCTTGCAATTAACAAAAACATTCCTCTGAATAGTTTGGCGGCAGCATTATATCTACTTTTTCTATTTGAAGTCATCCATTCTGTTGATAACTAAATGAAACTGTTTCAATTTTTAAATCTAAAATATTGAGTGAAATTTGAACATCAGTAATTGTTTAATTATTCTAGTAAGATTAGCAAAAGTCAAGCATACTTACAATTCTGTTCAATTTCAAAAAATTCCAGCATTGGGTTTGGGCTTTCGTTTCGTGATGGCTGATAAAAATTGCCAAAATTGCACCATGTTCATTAACAAGTGTTAATGTGTTGATATTATTGATATATACAAATATTAGTGAGTGAAATTTATGAAAGCTACTGTTTTAATCGAAAATTTAAATGTTATGCAAGACGCTAAATTAGCAGACCTGTGTGGTCGTCTTAGCCATGGAAACTAATATAAAAAAACAGTTCTAGTTTTTCGGATACTTTTTAGTTAGAAGATTATTTAGGATTTTGAGGTTGAAATGCCTCAGAAAAAAACTATAAATTATGACTACTTCAACGAAGATGATGTAAGACCTGGATTTTAGTAGAATTAAGCTAACCTTTGATTCATTTCATTGAATTTTTGTCTTATATGTGAAAATATGCGAATGTTAAAGGTTGAGCAGGAAATTCTGTGCGCAAAACCTACTTCATTTTTCTTATACGGAAAGCCTCACTCGGAAAGAAAGAAACTCGCCAAACTAATAGCAGAAAACTGGAATTGCGTTCATGTTGATGGTAATGAGTAAACTCGTAGAATTTCGTAGAAATGTAGTTTTTTATTGACTCAACATTTAAAACCTCTTAATGTGGCTGTGATATTACACATATTTCTATTTCAAAGAGTTTATTTGATCAAATGATTTTCTTGATTGTCTCAAACATGTGTAAAATTTTTAATTGCAATGGATTTGAGCAAAGTCAAAGCTGGTTTCTATAATTTATTATTATGCTCAAAAACCAAGCAACAAAAGGATAAAACTGTATTCACAATTGCAGTTACTTCATTGTGTGAAGAAGTTATTGATGAAAAAAAATTTCCACCTGAAATTTTGCACAGCTTGTACGAAGGGAAATCAGTCGGTGATCCTGAACTGATGAAAGAAGTCTGCAAGAAACTCCGATCAAACATCATTGCACACAGAGGTACCTGGAATTGTGTTTTTTTTCGGGATTATCCCGAGTTCAGTTATTCCATGTACTATTATTTATAGATGAAATGCATTAGACGTAAATAGCTGTACGATTAAAGTTTTATTGTAGTTGCGATAATTGTGCATTCGAAGTAAAATATCTTGATTTACATAGTCCACCAATATTGTTAAAAACTTAATTCATTGAGACAGTGTTGAACCATATTGAAACTTAGTGAAATCTTTTTATAATGGGTAATCTGAAGCAAATTGTTTGGCCAGGTTATATATTGACTGGTCTGCCAACAGTAGACCATTGCAATGTGGCAACATTCAAATCTCAACTTGAAATACTAAAGAGTATTTATCCCCAGCCTGATTTCATCATTTACTTGAAGGCAGGGTTTGAGTTTTTTTTGAAGATATTAAAATGTAAATATTAATTTCAAATTGCTGAAAAATATTTTAATGTTGCTATGAATTAAACAAAGAAATGAAACATCTTCAGATGGACAATGAGGATATTTACGAGACGGTGGTGAACAAGAAATTTGACCCTCAAACTGGCAACGTCCACTTGCTAGAGCCTGAATATATAGAGGTTTTATTGTATGGTGGTGTCCCTGTGTAATTAAAATTATGATTAAGTAATGTGTTATATTATTATTACATATTCAATATTTATGGCTTTAATGAAATCAAGCAGATTTCTGATGCTGGTGGTTTGGTAATCCTTGAATTATCTGAGATTCATATTTTATTTGTTGCTAATAAGTTGAAGCTTTTGTTTAAAAAGTACTCTACAGGTTCGATTGAAATGTCATTATATTTCATATTTCAAGAATTACACTTTATTCTGTCTTTAAAACTTTTAAATAGCAAAGGTTCGCATGTAGAAAATCAAATTCATCACTTTTTATGACAAAAACATTATCACTAACAACCTCAGATAAATTGCTGTATTAAGTAGCAATTGTTGTTAATTATTGTCATTCATTGTCAGTACTATAGTAATGATAAGCATGTTCGCTTATGATGATGATGATGATGATGATGATAGAAAGTAGACACCATGTCCAAGAGGAGAGCGAGAAGCAGACCAAGACTTTCCACCAGCGTCAATTCCAGCATCATGGCATTCAGCGAGATGTACGAGGAGATAGAAGAGCCTGAGAATGTCAGCGAAATCATCATTCCTCAGTTGTTGAATTACAAGGCTTCGGTACGGATGACTTTCTATAGATTTTTTGCCGTGGAGGATTTTCTCGATTGCAATCGATTCTGTTTCGTCTGTCAATGAAAATAATTGTAAAAAAATATAAAAATATATATGTCTACCATAGACAGATAAGCAATGCTTGAAATGCTAATTTGGACAAACTTAATATTTTAGTTGATATTTTGCATAGCATTAAATAATTCTGAGGAATCTTAAAGCAAAAATCCAGGCCTTCGGTGAGTGTGGAGGTGATGTCTCGGCTGATTGTTCCACCAGAGTTCATGCCTTCGAAGGCAAAGTCATTGTTGGAGTGCTATCGTAACATGCTTGAGCCAATCTTTTACAATGCAAGTGTTTGTTAATTTCCTATTTGTGTGTCTTTATTAGAGTTGGTGATTAATGTAATTAACCTAATGTTGTTTATAAAGAATTTATCTTTAATTTATATCACCATAAATGCTTGTGTTTCCTCAAAAGACCCTATGATAATCACATATCGAGTGCTAACAACTACAAAACTTTTCGACTTTATTTTGTCACTGTGCAGGAGTACTTGGCTCATTTCAACAAGCTGAATGTTTTTGAGTTGAATGCACTGAAGAGTGCCCAGGTCCTGCTGACCGAAGTTCTTGACAGACTTAAGTGCTTCCACTGCAGTCCAGCTTACCTGGCAATGCCATTCTATGTCAACATCAGGGAATTGGAAGAAAGGAAGAAGGCAGAGAAGAAGTTAAAAAACTCTCCTGAAAATAAGAAAATAAAATGGGGTGTCTCGAAGAGCTCCGTATTCGAGCACAGTGCCACGAACCTCCCGAGGTACTGCAGCTGATGTTGTTGCAACGGATGATGCTTAACTGTCAGATTTTAGATTTTATGACCGAAATGGTCTAGTGCAGTTTGATGTTGCTGAGATGGTATTAATGTTATTAGCCACATTGGAGCAACGAAGGTGGAATCCTTCATGCCTTCGAGCCATGCCGAGGATGGAGAGGAAGAAGAGGCATCCACGAGGCCGCTCTCCGAAGGATCTGCCGAAGAAATGATCTCCGAAAATGAATCGGAGGAATTTCAGGAAAATGAACAGGGAGACGTGAAAGGTTGGATGCCTCCATGATATTGTTGCATGATAAGAACTAAAAAGATATTAAGTATTAATCTCAAAAACCATGAAATTAAATATTACTGAAAAAATTCAGAATAATTCCTCTTACTCTGCTCTTTAAAAAGGCAGCTAAAAAATTATTCTACAAAATCTTAAACTCTTATTCCTGCAGATGAGGATGAATTCAAACATAGTGACAAGATCATTCCAGATTCTCAGCTAACAGAAGAGGAGTTTTTCCGTATGATGGCAAACACTTTGACCATTGATTCCAAGTGGAAATGGCGGAAAAGCAAATGGTTTCATTACTGCCCTGTGGCTCTCACCAAAGGTTTCATCACGCCCGGACTGGTTGAATATTCTGTCAGGTCATTTCTAATTTTTAAAATAGTATTCTTAATTCTTAAAAAAACTTTCCACAATGCCTGACAGCCATTGGTTCATTAGATTGACTTAGACAAAATTGGTTTAAAAATGCTTGGCTAAAGTAAATTTTTACATAAAGTTCATTATATAATAAAATATAATTAAGTTATTTTTTTAAAGTTTAGAAGCAACAGTTACATTTAACGCCTTTTAAACTTCAGATACTTGGACAAAATTTATGCATTGTCCAGTTTGGAGGCTCTTAAAACCTTTGTTGAAAACCCAAGACCATTCTTGAAGGCTCCAAGACCCAAAAACCATTGCAAGGTTTGTTTTGCTTTGGATTTTGGAATTCACTTTGAAAGTTTTCAAATGTGGGAAAAATTGTCCTAATATTATTTATTCATTTAAAATAATGTATACATTAATTTAATTATTTAATTCACAGAGGGCTCTAACACCTTTTGGGCTAAAAAAAATGTTTATGGGAACAAAACAAATAAAGAGATATTGTAAAATATTAGTTCGCAAAAAAGCTAAGTACTTGTCAGTAATTTACAATTGGCAAAAGAAATTGAAAAAAGAGCATCTGACTGTATGCTCGTAGAATTAACAATTTTGCGCAGATAAAGAGTTCCAAATTGTCGTGATCTTTAGGGAAGAGTTTTATTGTACCAATCCCACAAAAACCACACTTCAGCTTTCTATTGTGGACCCTTGTGATCAAATAGGTGGAAGTTTAAAACTTATCATGTGCTTTGGATTTTTTTCAATGAGGCTGTTCAAAATGTATAACAGAGGCACGAGTCAGTTATCAGTCGATATTTTTATAACGATTTTAGATCGAGACCATTATGGCAGATTGAAAACTTTATATCAGCAATGACTGTAATTGTTGTTGAACTCTTTCAAGTCTGTTAATGAAATATTTACGTTTTGGTTCCAAACTGAGAAGCAGTAATCCAGAAGAAGCTGCTTAAATGTCAAAAAGGACTTTGTGAAAAGGACATGGTTGAAAAAGCTGAAATGCTTTTTAAATTTGAGTTGACTGTCAATTAGCACCCCTAGGTTCTTTGAATGACTGACAGTCTCAAACTGGTATAAGCCGATGTGGTAAGATGGAGCATCCATGTTTTTGTTTGGGGAACCAAATGTGTTATTTGTCAATTTATATGAAATTATTGCACAAGTTGCAATAGAATGTCTGTTTTATAAATCTTATTGGAAATAAATTAATTTTTCCATTCTTAGGTTATAGTCACTGGTTTACCATATTCTGGGAAAACTACTGCTAGTCAGGCATTGGCCAAAGTTTATGGAGCTCGAGTAATTGACATCAATGATATAGCAAAACCAGCTATTGATGCTATGAAGGCTAAACACAGGGAGGAAATTCTTAGGATCGTGATCAAAGATCTTATGGATAAAATGATGGAAAAAGCTACGAAACATCAGGAAAAATTGCAAAGTTTGTTCTGCTGTTTATAAACCTTAAGATTTATTTAAATTATTATTTATTACTAAATATAATTTTTTGCAAAATTAGGTGAAACAGTTAGATTTAAATGCAAATACATTTTTTCCTTCTCTTTGCTTTGGTGAGAAGCGTCCCCTCTATAAACTTCAACAACAACAACACAACAACAACAACAACACCAGCAACATCAACAACAACAACAACAATAATAATAATAATAGTAACAATAAAAACAATGATATTAATAATAATGTATAAACCGTTAATGATAAAATTTGTTGACTGAAATATAATGGACATGACTTCAACAGGTTCGGTATTGAAACAAGCTGAAAGTATGAATGTCATGCGTGTTGAACATGACACTACTAAGTTGAACAAGGAGGTTGAGGTAGGAGAAGAGGATAAAGAAGAAGAGGAAGAAGATGAAGAAGTGAAAGAAGAAGAGGAACAGGAGGAGCAAATGGAGGAAGATGATGGAAATAGCTCCCCTGACTTTTTAATTGAGCCGGTTTTGGAAGATTCAACCATGAATTTGATTAACGTCGAAGAAGAGGAGGAGGAGGAGGTCGACGGCATGTTTATCGGAGAGGACGATCCGGACGTAGTCGAAGCCGTCGAAGAAAGAATGAAGAATTATTTTCCAGAACTTTCTCCCAGTGAGCTCATTGTTCTCCTGGAAGAGGCAGTAATTAAGGTGCAGAAGGAGCTCACCTGTGAAAGAAAAGAACCTGTGTTGTTAGTGATCCTTGTTAAAGTCTAAATAATGATAAATTTAGCTAAAACTTGCTATTGCACAAGTTTATTATTTCAAAACATCATCCAGTCAAAATGTTCTTTGGAAATGTTTATTACTTTAACCAGAATCCTTCGGAAGTTTGAAAATAATCTACACATTCATACTTTCGATCAGGGATGGAGGCTGGGTAATAGACAACTTTCCACTCAGATTGAGACATTGGGATGTGCTCATGAAATCCAGTTCGCTCACCCGACCAACAACCATTTTCTGCTTGATCGATGAAAGCGCCAAGAAGGAAATTGTAATTTCCAGATGGTACAATGCCAACAGGAGGGAAATAAACCAGAAGATAATAGCAAGGCTTCAGGATTCCATTACACAAGAACTGGTGGAGGAAAGGTAGGTTGCTAAAGGCGCTTGAGGCTGATGAGTCGTCGCATGTGTCTGCCAATGAGCTATATAAGTGTGAAACTCTAGACACAATAACCATTTATTGTGGTAATGGACTATTCATTTATCTATTGCTTTTTATATATATATATATATATAGACACGTTCAAATATATATATATTTATTTATGTTTTGCATCCAAAGTACCTCTGTGATGTTACATGTGATTAAACTCCAGGAAGAATGAGTTGGGAAATCTACTCGATGACTTGGAAGCTGGAGAACTCATAGAATCTGAACGAACCTCGAAGAGGACTCTGAGCAAGAAGGAGGAAGGATCACAGATTGAATACAACGTTAAAGAAGATGAAAGGGCGGATATCTTGTCTCGTTATGTTCCTTCTCAAGGCAAAGAATCTCAAGTGGAAAAGTTGTATTTTTTTTCTTTAAGCCATAAAAAGCCTCCTGATGTCGTTTTGATTAGACATGTTATAGATAAGATGATTTCACTCATTAGGTTGTCTGGAATTTCGAGGAACTTGCCAGTGAGGGTGGAAGCTCCGAGGCTCGAGGACGACAACGAGTGGATAAAAAATGATCGATCTCTTGCTGCATCACAAGATTACTACCAAGGAGAAAAAAAACCTGTTGTGGATGTCAACATCATAGATGATGACAGTGATGATGAACTAGAACAAAAAAAGACACGTTCAAACACAAACCGCAATAATTACCAGGGAAGGGAATTGAACAGAAGCAACAATGGGACTTCAGATGGTTGGGTTCGGAAATTTAATGAATATTTAGAAACGGAACATACATCCCTGGGAAGCACTGGGAGGTTGAAAAGCAAACACAATTCCAGTCGGAAAACCTTGACCAAAAGCCGTCAAACAGGGAAAGGGGACATTTTGACGAGTCTCGGTCTTGCATTCGACCCTGAAAATGAAAGTTTCATCAACAACCTCAACAAATTTGCTGTCTACAAATCAGATTCTATGGATCAAGGTGGATGTTAGTAAACAATCTTGTGTCTCACATTTGTTTAAGAGTGCTTATTAAATTGTTGTTTTTTAAAATGCAATAGCGATTGCAACTTGCTATTTAAATTTCTTAGATTATTTGGTTAATCTTTGCAGTTCGTTCTATATCTGCTTCGAAGGCAAACATTATGGACAATTTGAGAAGTAAATGGTTTTTTTAACCAGAATCATTTTTTTTCCTGAAATTTTTGTTTTAAGTCATATTCTAGAGATTATGCAATTTCAGCCTTCATTAGTAGAAAACAATATAAATTTTAATTTGAACATTATATTTAATAAATTTAAATCTGTATCATACCAGGTCATTATAGAGAACATATATATTGTTAATCTAATATCTAATTATCATAACTTTTAAAGTTTATTGTGAATGTTCATTTACACTGCCATGTAACATTATTTCTATTCTTGAACATTTCCAGCAGATACATCTGAAGATGTGTCAGAAAAAATGTCAGAAGACAGTGGTTAGGCACTTGTCATGATTTTTGTTGTTACATTGCAGATGTAATTGTATTTGACAATAAGCATTTTTCATAAATGAATAATAGTCAGCAATTTACATTAAATTTAGTTATATGTTATTTAAATGCTGGATGATGTGTGAGTCATTGCCATGTGTTGTCCAGATTTAATTCAAGTGACCTGTTTGATACAGAGCCTCCTAGGAATACTGGTAAGCATGCTTTAAAGCTATTTTATGGTTATTATGGATTATTTTATGGGGAATGCAGGTTAGCCGAATGTGTCATGTTCGAAACCCAGCCTGCACTACCACCAGCGCCCTTGGGAACGAGCACTATATAAGTGGTTACAAGAAGCGCCTCTGACGCTATGCATATGGCGCTATATAAATGAAGTTACTTACGAATGCCATTGAAAATGACACTGAAGAAGTTGAACCCAGCAAAATGTTACTCGATGAAATGATGTCAACAGTGGTACCTTCCACTCGACGGACCAGAAAAGACAAAGATGGAGGATGACCTTCAGCTGGTGGTTGACCGATTGAAGGTCATCATGGATTCCTTGAAGTCACACAATGTCCTCCTCAAGAAGATTGTCATTGGCACGCAATTGGACGTTCCTCGAGTCATTTATAAGAAGATTCCTCGGAAGATGAGGTTGCTTTTTTGGTCGTCAGTGGTTTGAGTTGGTCTTTTGTGGATTGCATGTTACTTTAGGTAATATTACTTTATTAGGTAATAATGCACGAATAATTATGTACTTGTAGGACATTTTTGATAATTTGCTAACAGTTGCACTCAACTCTTTCATACTTTTATAGCAAAAAATCTGCAAAACATGACCTTGGAGATGAAGGAACACAAACTGCAGAAGTCAGCCCTACTTCTGATGAGAGTCCTGAAGAAGATGAAGAAAGTTATGTTGGAGAAATGGAGATACCAGTGCTGGATGAAACCAGTGCCAAGTCTGAAGGTAGGAAAGAAAGCATCTTTTACCATTGAAGTTGGAGATGGATGGTTTATGGGGTTGACATGCTTATGGTGTAATAATAGTAACAGTCATAATGCAACAATATACAACTTGCACTGCCACACTATACATGATGGCGTCAGTCTCTTTTGAATGCCTGACCATCAAATTAGATTAGAGTTAAGTTAAATTTTTTAATGATTCAGATTATATCTTATATTTTGTAATTCGAAGTGAAGGAAACTTACCCTTACAAAGTTTTAGGCAGAGGTCAGCCTAAGTGATTCTTTTGTTTTGTATAAAAGCGTCCGAGGGCATGCCTAAGCTGACAGAGGATGAAGTGAATGAAGATGCGACCGAAGAGGAACAAAGTCCAGAGGTCTAACTTTGTTTAACTGTAGTTTTTTTTATCATTTCCATTGTAACTTTTGTAACTCTTGTTATTGTATTGTTATACTTTGTAATTAATACTATTTTAATTTATATAATTACTAAGTGTTATATTATTCCATATTAAGTTGAAATAAATTTTCAAATATCCTCATCACCATAATAACCAGCATTGTCACCTATGCATTTAGAACACCATCGAAGACATTCAAGACTTTCCAGACTTGGTGCACCTGGATTTGTCCTTCCATCAGCTCAAATACTTCAGCAGTTTCCTTGGCAACATTGGCAACCTCCTGACCCAGGGATGGGACTCCAAGGACTCATTCACCATTCTCGACGAGATGGCTGAACACTTGGAAGGTATGTCATCATTACATTTGTTGTTATTATTATTATAGTTGTTGTTGTTATTATTATTATTATTATTGTTATTATCATTGTCATTATCATTATTATTATTATGTTGTGGTTGCCATTGTTGTTTTATTATTTTATCTTAGTATATCTTGTTAAGTTGCTGTATTACCCATTTTATCACTCTAACCACCTCATAATCATTTGAGAAGTTGACTTCATGGTTTCATACCATTGTCGTTGCAACAACAATAATTAAATAATTATTGTTTAATAATTCTATTATTGTTGAATCATTCAATTATTTCCTATGCCCAATGCAACCAACTTTAGAGCTGTTCCGACACCAGGCTGTAGAAGGAGCAGAGGTGGATGAAGTTGAAGAAGAAGAGGAAGTCGAGGAGGAGGAGGAGGAGGAGGATCAGGAGGAAGAACGTGAAAAGATGGAGTCCAAAGAGAAGGTTTTCAATTTTTTTCAATGGATATTTTAAATTGACCATTAAAAATTAATCAGTTTATTAATAATATTAATTGACATAAATTAATTGATTATGTTGTAGTTGAAGGTTTTTTTTTCAAGAAATCATAGCACCAAGGAATGTCTGCTAAGGAAGTTTATTGTGTTGATGTTATTTTATTTCCCAGCACATTGTGTCCTTATTTATTACAAATTCTATGTGCTTCTTATTATAAATTCTTTTTAAAAACACTACTTTGCAGTTGACAGAGTTACAAAAGGCTTACAAAAAGTTCAACTTTGGTGACACCAGTTACTTTTGCCCTGTGGCTCTGAAGGAGAACATGGTCCTCCATCCGGGCTCGCCCGACATCACCGCCACTTACAGAGACAAAATTTACTTCTTTACATCCGAGGAAGCCCAACAGAAGTTCTTAAAGATGCCTCATCAATACGTGGCCGGAAAGCTTCCATTGCAGGTTCGGTTTATTTCATCTCAAAGTTTGTGTCTGGAATGCAATTGGAAAGGAAACAAGATTGCCGACTCAGTTGGCAAGATAGGGGTTCGTGGATTGTATGGTATGGTTATATCATTTATGGCTTCTGAGTGTTTTTACACCTAGATAGTTAAATGAATAATGAACCGAATAATTTTAATAATTGCAATACTTCAACCACGATACCTAGACTCCCCCTCTTCGTCTGCTCGTCATGGGACCTCCGGGATCTGGGAAATCTACCCTGTCGAGACATCTGGTGAACAAACTGGACATCTGTCACATCCAGTTCAAGAAGTACTTGCAGGAGATGATAATTGCAAGGACCAAGAGGATGATACTCAGAGATGATGACAGGGAGGAGGAAGACATTGAGGATTTCAGCATGCTTGAGTCAGATTCATTTTTTTTTTGTAATACATTAAAGTAATTATTAAATGAGTAATAAATCTTTACACTTTGTGACGATAATAATGATAATAATAAGGGTGATGATTTGATTTTTTAATGTTTCAAGAAAGGAAGAAATAAAAGACAGACTGCGTGCAATGGGCAAGATGAACTGGGAGAATAAAAAGGAGGACTTTATGACCTCAGGTTTGAGTGCAAGTCTCCTCCAGGTGTCTTCAATGACCAAATATCACTCATTAGAGAAAACAAGAGTGCAGGAGTTCAATGAACCTGTAAACATTGACAATCGTTTCTTTTTATAAATATTGATTTATTTGTTTAAATATTGCTATTATTAACTGATGCTTATTCTTATTAATTATTGCTCTCTTAATGTTTTGTTGGATTGGATTGAACTTAAGATAAAACTCTATAACATTCATCGGACCAGCCGGTGCTGACCGAAAAGGAGCAGGCAATAGCGGACTACCTAACTTCAGTTATGTTCAACACCTCACAAGCCAACTTACCAAAAAACATTCTGGAGGAGATTTTGAAAGAATTTTGGAATGGTGAAACATTTTCAAAATCTGGCTTCATACTGGAGGATTTTCCTAACAACGAGACTGAGTTGAAGCAAATGGTCGAGTTTGGTTTGTACCCGGATGCCATTTTGGTTTTGGAAACGGATGTCTCGGAATCGTTGAAGAGGATGCTGCCAAATCTCATGAAGAAGTGGAAAGAGAAGGTGCAGAAAAAGAGAAGCTTTGAGGTGAAGATGCTTGTTATTGAATTGATTCAAATTAATTGATAAAAATTTTATTATGAAATTAATTTTATGATCAACTTTTAATATTCTCTCATTTCGTTTTTCTTTCATTTCTCTTGTCACAACCGAGCAACATTGATTGATTCATCATGATTCACGAGTTCATCTTGAATTTTTGGAATACTGATGAGATGTTGGCAGTGATTACATGAGGTGTCATTTCCAATGCAGTTCAACATGGCAGAGGCTTACAAAACCATCAAGAAGGAAGCCATGGAAGATCGCAAAAAAGAACTGCTTGCACTCAAAAGTAAAGTTTCTGAAGCCCTCAAAGGAAGGAAGAAGGTCACTGATTCTACTTAACCATGCTTCATTTGAGTCGTTATTCATGAGACATTTGGGATTACTATATGCTTCATCAACTTGTATAATTTAATAAAAATAATGAACAATGCTTAATGAACTTGATCTTGATTGCCACATTGTCTTTAATATCCTGCTATGGACAATATGGCACTTAAAGTATATTACTAAATAAATAATCAACCAGTAAATAAATAAATAATCAATTAATCAATAAATAACCAACGCTGCTTAATCTTCCAGAGGTTTTCCAGCTCGTTGAAGGGTGTGAGGTTCATCTCGGACGACGAGATGACGGAGATGATAGACATCATGGAGAAGTTTCTTCTGGATTTTGACATGGCACAAATCTTGGCAAATGAATTTGAGGTACTTAGAATATACCTCTGCATGCTTGTTGCCAAGATTAACAAGATTAGCATTTATTGCTAATTTCCTACTTTTAGGAAGAAGATCAAATTGAAGAAGAAGAAGACGAAGAGGAGAAGGAAGGAGAAGCTGAGGAAAGAATAAAACAATCGTTCATGCAGTCGTACGACAACACAATGGATACGTTGGCAAGAATCATTGTGAGTTCAATGGTGATGGTTGAATTTGCAGGCTGATGAAACAAAATGGAACATAAATGACAATAAATTAATTAGCAACATTAAAATTGACAACTACATAAAACCACATACTACTACTACTACTACTACTACTACTACTTTATGGAAAATTCAGGAGACCCAGCAGGAACTCCGCATCCCGACGATGTCCGTGAACAGCTCGAAAAGGTTCCCAGCGACCACTTACTCGCTCAACCAGAACCTCGAACCATTTCTGAGAAAGAGACGCAGTCTTTTCGAGAAGGTCATTCCAGTGTCCTTGCATCTGGCAGAGGAGATGATCAAATCTGGTTACAAGACTCTCAGTCGATTCAACAGATGGTGCCCTGTGAAGGTTGTCTTAATTATTTATTTGATCTTAAGTCATTTATTGATTTAATTGATTAATTCAAATTAAGTAATTTATTGATTGAGTTAATTTATTTATTGAATTAATTGATATATTTGTTGATTTAATTGATTAATTCAAATTAAGTAATTTATTGATTGAGTTAATTTATTTATTTATTTATTGAATTAATTGATATATTTATTGAATTAATTTTAATCCTATTGATTACTAGATTGACCATTAGAAAGTTTCAATAATGATTTTGATAAATGAGGACATTTATTGAAAAATTAGGTCTATTTTAAATAAATTAAGCTTAATCATCTAGATGCTGCCTGAAGTGTAACTGATTGAAAATGATGTTTTCGACAAGGCAAATTTTACTTAAATTGTGGACAACTTCAGGCCTTGGATGAGAATCCTACCTGTGACTTCCCCGAGGGACCCAGCTATGCAGCAGTTCACAGGTCCTTTGTTTACTTCCTGTCGAGCAAGTCCAACCTAGCAAAGTTTATGCACGACCCCCTCTATTACCTTTGCAATTCCCCATCAAAAGTATGCATTCCCATAAGGTGTGCCATCATGGGTCCGCCAAAGTCTGGAAAGACAACCAGTTAGGGCATGACTTTTTAAAATTATCTTGCACTTTTGCAAAGTATTTTGTTTTAATATTTAATAATGAGGATATTTTTGTATGCTTTTAATATATACATGGGGATATTTTACTTGGTTGATGGATGATGAATCTTTTGAATCTACCAGAATTCACAAGAAATTCATTCACTGCACAGTTGCCAACCGACTAAAGGCCGAGTATGGGGTTCGGAGGATATCACCGGGAGATGCAATTAGGAGGCTGATTTCAGACTTCCCCAGGTCGTACCTCGTCAAAAGGATTCTCGTGATGCTCTACTCTGGACATGCCCTCTCCCCTGATCTCACATCCAAAGCCATCAGCAAGATCCTCATGGACACCGATTGCAACACCAATGGGTTTGTTTAGTTTTTTCTAAGCACTAGCATGACTGGACCATATTTTTTAGTTGATGTAATTGGGTGTGCAACAAATTGAATGAATTTCAGTGATGGGGCCTTGAAATATCAACTATTTGAATAGTAACTTTTCATAACATGATGGTATTTTAATAAGTTAGCCTGATTTAGTTAATTATTCTAGATATATCCTGGATGGATGTCCTGTAAGCAAGGAAATTATGGAATCTCTTGAGGCCCAGAGCATCATTCCATACAGAGTTATTTACCTCAAGATATCTCTCGAACAACTCGAGAAACAGGCTGCTGGTGTCAAATTTGAACCGAGGTTTGAATGTCGCAGACTCTGCAATTTCGCCAGCAATTCATAAAGTTTTACATTTAATTTGATTCCAGTGAATTTCCTCACCTGGACATCTTGAGAACCTTCCAATTCCAGTTGGAAGCTTATAATGCCCACGAGCCCTCAATCTTGGCCTGGTATGGGGAGCAGAGGAACAACCTGCTGGAGGTGCCGATGGAGCGATCGAAGTGGTGGGTCTGGATCAGGGTGGTCGGTGACATCAACAACGGGATTCGGTCCGTTCGAGACTACTACGAAGGCATGTCGAGAGGTCCGACTGTGATTATTAATTATGTAAATATGTTTAACCTTCCCGAAATAGTTACGTAAAGCATAACTTTAATCGTTTTGTGCAATCATGAATTTTAAGTACTGCCGAAATCATTATTCTCAAAATTTATTTGCAATCATTTGTAAAGATGGCGTAGCCAGTTTGGCTGGAATGGGTATAACTCCAGCAGAATTAAAGCAAAAATTGGGACACTTTGAGGAGTTTTGTCCAGTCAGTTTTGTGGATAAAGATGAACTGGTTGACCTCTCTCAGAGCAAAACCATCGAATATGCTGCAGAATTCAAAGGTGAATTAATTGATTCGTCATCTGCCAAACATATTGCTAAGAATAGAATCGTCAATTTGAATTTTTAGGATTCCATAGCATGAATGTTTGTTTGAATTTAAAATCACTTAACATCTTAAAAATATATTTATGAGAAATTATTTGGGAGTTTATTAACTCAAGTTTACATTTTTGGAGCTAACTTTTATGTAATTGATGTCATCCGTAAACCTTTCTCAGGGACATATTACAGACTGGCAGGAAAGGCTGAGTTGGCAAAGTTTTTGAAGAACCACATGTTTTACGTCTCCAAGTTCGGTCTTCCACCTCCTCAGTGCCGACCAATCAGGAAGTCGAAGGAGGAGGCTTCGAAGGCTTTTGGAGCCAAGATTGGACTTCTTGGGTTTTGCCCCGTGACATATTTTGAAGGGGACCAATTGTTAGAGACTGATGATTCATCTTGAAAATGTCACTTCAGAAAAACATTGTCTGAATTTTGGATTTTAAAATGTTGATTTTGTTTTTTTTTTAAACTGGATGGATGTGAGCTGTCATTATCTATTTATTAAAATGGAGAGTTGATTGTCATTAGTAATTTTATTGGTGCTCAGATACAACAGCCTAGTAAGGGGGAATCCAGAATTGGCTGTTCAGTACCTCGACACCATCTACTACTTCACCTCCGAGGAAAACCTACTCAAGTTCATGAGGTAAAATCAAACGTTGTTAAGCATAGTTAAAACTTTTGTTTGATGATAATTAAGTATTATGCACAACAACTGATTTACGACTCTGTGCTAAGGAAGCAACGTTTGTTCAAGGTCACCAAAGAAATACCACAATCTGAAGACTCCAACCATTATACCACCTGATCTACCACCTCTGAAGTACACCAGTTTGCCAATACCTGGTTATTTGGAGCAGTCCGTAAGTCAGGACGTCATCAAGGCTCTCACAGCCGTTGGCAACTTCAAACCCAAATATCCTTTCCTATCTCCTCAGGAATCTGCTGTGACCTATGTTGCACTCTACCTCAAAGGTGCTTTTGATTTTAAAATAACATTTTATGAATGAATTGTTTTACTACCAGTTAATTAGACTTGAATTAATTAGAGATGTGAAGGAAAACATTTTGTCTTAATTTTAATTTATAAAATTTTTAAATATTTTTTTAAATGTTCCCTCAATGTGAAATGACTTGTTTGCAGCTCACAATCTTAAGAGTAGTGTATTTACCCGAAAGAGATTTCACAGAAAACTGAAGGAATTTGAAGATAGGTGTGACCTGGTAAAATATCTCAACAGCAACATGAGCCGAGCTTACAAGGAGGAATCGGACAGGCCGAGCGGCTTTGATTCCAAGCTGGAGGAATTCTTCAGGCTGGAAAAAAGCTCTGCCAATGAAAAGAGGAAGATTTCATTTCTGTGATTGAAAAGCAAGGGGACATTAAGAACTTAAAATAATGTTTTAATGGACTGATAAGTGCTCTAAAAGTTCATATTCTACAATTCATTTTCTTGTCAATGGTCTGTTTTAAGCTTTGTTTTGTGAATGTTGAATTTTCTGAATTGTTCTAGTTCAAGACATTTATTTCTTCAGTTGTTTGTTGTTGTTGTTGTTGTAACTTAACTTAAGCACTGTAAACTTCATCTGTAGCTGCAGGACTGTTACATTTTCCACTTTTGTTGTTACATAAAACTTGTTAATTTGTTAACAGAAAACTTAAATAAACTTATTTTGAATTATATGATTATTTTTTTTAAGTATTAAAAGAAATGCAAGACTCTTTCAGACTGCTCCAATGAAAGTTTATTGAAAGTTGCACGGGAGTTGTGAACAGTTGTCGAACAACATCAAAAAAGAAGCTTTGAACAATATCCATTTAAAACAAAATTGAAATAAATATGGGTAGATGCAGGGTTAAAGTAAAGGGCAACAAGTGCCAACAAAATTAAAATATCTAAGCTGGGCTACATCCTCCGTGTTAAGACTTCCTGCCAATTTAATTAAGCGTCTAAAATCAAATTTAGAGAACTGAGAAGCCATTTTCATTATTGCGTGAAATTTTCTAAGAAAGCCGTGATGAATGAGATCTGAAATCTTTATTTTTGAGATGAGGTTCCATGCGGCCCGTTCCTTTGAGGACAATTCGAAGTAAAGCTTTGGGGGCGAAAGCTTTATTTGAATTTTTCTCAGAAGTGAAGGAGCCTTTCTGGTGCCTGAATAGAGTAAGACAATTAGAAAAAATTATTTTAAATAAATTAATTTACTCTATTATTTAATGGAGGACCATCTGTGAGGCAATTTTATCGAAAATATGTAAAAAACGCATAATAATAATAATAATAATACGTAAGATGTATGTCCCCTTGTAACACTGATATTAAACTTATTAGACTAAAAAGGTGTTTCACATATATTGGGATGTTCTCATGCAACTTTGCATATTTCAACAGGTGTCTTTTGTTCATTATTGTCTCAATTCGTGGAACGATTATTCGACAAAAATGAACCATCAACGATGAAAACAAACTAATTTAGAAAACCACGGATGACATTATTTTACTTATTTTTTTTTTTTTTTGAAACTGAAATTTTTCTTAAAGCGAGTTTGATATTGAAGGTTTAACATTAACAAGGGGACTTACATTATTAACAGACAGAGTGATCGAAGGATTGATAGATTGTTTGTTTGAAATTTTAGTCATCAAAATAGGTAGGGTCTTTCTTTACTTTGCACAGCACACCGCGAACTTTCTTGCGTGTATCTGAGACCTTGATGTGACTGGTTGGCTACGAGAATTCAATCATTCTCATGAACTATAGGCATTCATTAACTTACTTGTTTTGTTATTCTTTTATTTACTCATCCATCCATTCATCTTTTTTGGGATTCTCCTTATGTTTTGTCGGATAATTATATAAATGGTATCCATACATCACTCTGTCTATTTTTGATTCTTCAATTCGAGATACTTACAGCGTGACCAGTCGATGATGAGGACGAGTAAACTGTCCTTGTCACACGAGATGGAGTCCGATATGACTGAGTCACAACTGGCCTTGTGTATTCACGATAATAATCGTACAATGGAGACAGTCCAGAAGTGTTCCTAAATCATTGAGAACATTATTATTGTATTATTATTATTATCTATTCAATAGAGTAATCGAATCGCTTTAACCATTTCATTATGCTTCATTCTCTCATGTTAATTGAAATTGGCCTTGCTGAATTCCAGAGCTAATTTGTTGCCAATTAAATCGACAACAAATTAGTTTTAATTTAATTAAGCCGCTACCCTAAAAACAAATCCAAATAAATGTACTCTGTGCAAAACTTTCTTTATTTTTACTGCAACTTCGCCAGTTACAAAATTCCCTTTCATGCTCCACAACTCGATTGAGATAGACGATACTTTTACTTACAAGGAGTACGAATACTTGGATGAGCTTCCAGTGGATGGACCACTATACACCCTTGAATGGTAAGGTGGCTGAGGGGCCACTGCATAATCATAGGAAGGAGGGGGTGAAGAGTACTTCACGTATGAGCTCAAGTGCGGCACAGAAACGGGGACACTCTAAAATAAAGAGAAATTTGAAATTTAATAACAATAATAAGTATTAAAACTTTATTCTTAAAAAATCCGGGCATTACCCCGTAGCGAAAGCTGCTCTCCAGAGGATAGTTTGGAGTCTTGTAGTACCATTGGCCAACAGATTCAGGCAAGGTGTACGACGACGAAGTTTTGTAGTAACGAGGTCCGTGGTACGATGAACTTCTCACCTTGTGCAGGGCAGAGGGCTGACTGGTCATGGCAGGTTGGAAGACCGGTTTAACGTAGGACTCGTAACTCTGAGGTTTTAAGGTACTTCTTATAAAGATTTTTGAGTTAATTTCAAATAATTACAATTACAATTTTTTTAAACTGCAAAATAAGTTCTAATACAACAGATGAATAACTGACGCTAGTAACAGGTGAGTGAGATCTCAGAGGCACTACAGGTGAAGCAGTGAGGCACCTCACGAGGCTGATGGGAGAATAAAGAGGCCTCTTTCTATAGTAGTATCCATCTTCGTAATCCGAGACAGGATGCTCACGATGATAGTAATAGTGGTAATAAGAAGGTTTCTCCGACGTCACAAGAGGTGGTGGGGTCACCGACCTCAGACCGGTCACGGCTACACTGGATGTCCTTGGCACGTACACACTCCTGTACTTTTCCACTGGGATCTGGAAAAGATTGCTATTTTGAATAGAAATTTTGAGTTGTTTTAGATTTTAGATTTTAGATGTGCTCCCTAGTTTCTGAAATCGTACAAGTTGTTTCTGAAATGTGGCGCCACAAATCTTACCGGTGTGCGCTTCAAAGCGGCGAAGTAAGGATCCTCCTGGTTGGCCTTCCACAGCTCCCTCTGAACAAATTAATTCGCTTCTAATTTTTGGTAAGCCACATATTTTGGAAACATCTGCTTACATTAATACTAATTGCATGCACGTGTTAAGCAATATTGCAAAACAATAAAGTCAATGTTAATTATAAGGATAAAAGCTTTGACATTAATGAAATCATGGGCACAAATCATCATCATCATCATCATCATCATCGTCATCACCTGAACTCTGTCAACCTCCCTGTGTGCATGCCTAACTGCTGTATCTGCCAATGACAGCCTCCTGTGATCTCCCTGAATAATTCCAATGAGTTTACAATGATTTATGATTTACATGATTTATTGTTGTTAGGACTTAAATAAGCAAATTGTTTACCGATGAGTAGTTGTCATAACCACTTCCCAAATTGATTCCAATCTTCGCATATGAAGCAGGTGGCATACTATATCCTCTTTGGTAACTGGGAAAGATCATCAAAAGATTAGATGACTAAAACATATTACACAGAATAGTTCCTTCTACCCAGGGCCGCCGAGAGGACGGGCTCAGGGCAAATGACCAGAGGTCCCGGCAAATTTTTTACAGCCCGACGGGTTTTAAAACCGTATTTTGCTTTTATATTACCAAATTGGAACAGTATAAGCGCCTAGGGACCCGGCATTTCTGTCGGAGGATCTGTTTCTATCATACATCAACAGTGTAGTTTTGTCAAGTATTTAAACAGTGTCTTTTCTAAAGGCGGCTCGTAACAGTGCAAGCTGAATTGTGAACACGACATTCTGCGAAGCTTCTTTTATTGCGAGGTAAAAAACTCAGTGCAATTGTATAAATAATAAAACTAACTGTAACAATAAATTATTTAACAACCTGTAGTAAGGATCTTCGCCAACAACAACTCTGCGGGAAACATGAGAAGTGGTGGCTGGTCCGCTGCTCACCACTTGGTGCCTCCTTGCTCTTGGAGGCAGACCATGGTAGCCACCGTCCACGATCTAAGATACGATTTGTTTTTACTGAATGAACATAGGTTTATTATTATTATCATCATCGACCGACCACTCTGGTGTTCAGGTCGTTTATGAAATCCTGATCGTGTTTCCTGGACGCATAGCTCAGGGAGTCAAGGTCATCAATGGCGTGACTAGCCTTGTGCAGATGTTGAGGATAGTATGACACAGGACTTTCGAAAATGTCCGGAGTTTCTCGTCCACCTTTAAAAAATTAAAATGGTAAGATAATTTTAAAATAAAACGATAACAGTAGATTTTCTGATAGCTTTTTTTTTTATGAGTCTAGACTATTTATTATTCAAAACTTAACTCTCTGCTACATCCACATTTAATCATAGAAAATATTAAACAGTAAATTTCATAATTTAATTTTAGCAGTCTCAAATTGAAAACATAATTTTCTTACCAACTGGAAGAGAGTTAGCACGAAAGTATGATTTCACGAGTCTGACCATTTTTTATATCGCAAGAAATTCTTCAGAGAGAAACTGATTGAAATTGTCGCAGACCTGTATGACTTTTAACTTAATCCGTTGGTACAAAACCAGGACGAGAAAGAGCAAAACCCCGAACAAATTCTTCAGAGGCAGCAATTTGTAGCCTTATATCCAGAAACTTTAGCAAGCAATAGAATGCTACGAGCTCGTGAGTAAACAGCTTCCACATTCTCAGGAATGATATCCGTGATGACGACGAAGATGAGGATGGAGATGACGGCAAGGATGATGAGAATGAAGTGGCGGATGAAACTGGAAAAGATCGCGCGAAGGAATTCTTTCCAAGCTGATCGTGATGCACGTTTCTTTTCGTGAGGAATGTCTGAGATGATGGGAAGTTGCAGGAGAGGGTCTCTGATCTGCCCAAAAGAGGTGCATTGTCTTCGTTAAACGCTTCCAGATTGTTCGTTTGTTGCGGGGTTGAGAACCCGAGATGAAAAACAAATTCCATCACAAATTAAAAATCAAAATCTGGAACTGGATGACAAAAAAGAATGGTGTAAAATCATCCAAGTGGCAATTGCATCCGAATCTATAAGTGATGTGATGTCCTCATGCGAAGGAAATATTATCTTTTGTTTTTTCGTGTACGAATTATGATGAAGAAAAGGAGAGAAATGTTGTTAAGGTCTATTTGTTGCAGGAATGTAATGATAGAGAATTGAATGCGTCACTTTAAGATCCCTAACCTATTTACAGGGGCGGATCGAGAACACTTTGGCGGAACCATGCGCTGGAACCAGTGGGCGGATTTAGTGGGTGGCACAACTACTAAAATTTTCGTTGAAGGCGGTAAATTATTGAAATAATTTTGTTTAAATAAATTAAAATACATTAATAAAATATATTTTAAGTTATTTTTTAATTTTTATTTTATACTAGACTTACTTAATTTTATTCTTATATTTTTCACATGACGGGTAAGGCCACGGTCCTTCCTAAATCCGCACTTGCCTATTTACACTTTATTCCAAGCAGTTTGTGCAATTACTACAACTTATTCCATGGCACTATGCTTAATTTTAATCCATTAAGTATAAAGAACATATTCATGTATTAGCTAATGAGAAAATATTTCATTAGCCGAGAAAATCAATTAACATAGGAAATATTCAATACCCCAGAAGTCTGCTGTTTGCAGAAGAATTCAGCGATGAGACCAAAATAGTGACGGAGAGAAGTTGAATGAAGTGAGGGCGTTGGAAGCATTCTGCCTGGAATTCGAGTTATGGTGGGCCAGTTGATCATGCCTGCTCTGTTGGAACACAGTTGAGCACGAATTCACAATTTATTATTTATTTTTTTACTTTTACAAACTTCTAGAGATTAATCACTTTTAACGATGCGGCATGTGCAATAATGACGTAATGGCCATTCGTCATCCACTTTTGCACGTGACGTCTCATTGTGAATAGTCCTAATAATACCCTTCTCTCTGTGTTGGTTTTCCATCATTCTGTTTTTAAAGTAAATTAACTCGGTTCTAGCGCGGTCAACAGGCACCTGTGCTGAATACAAATTCTTGCAGTTCAGCGGAGGCCTAGAGATGAAGCTGCGAGGCATGTTTCAGACATTGTGACGGTAAAAGGACTTTTTACGCTTCCTTGGGAAAGGTCGCCAATGCCAGGCCTAATGGATTAGTGTAACGAAGAGAACAATTTCTTAAGTCAAGAGAATTTTCTCTTTAATGTCACAATTTCATTTAACAAGTCCAAACAGACAAAATCTTTGCAACTCCTCGTTGATGATGATGATGATGATTATTGATTTGCATCATCTATAATAGAAAAAAATAATTATCTTTAGATTATATAATAATCATTTCATTTCGTACATATCAATCTTTATCAATAATAATAAAAATTATTAATAAATAATTCATTGTTGATGATTATTAATTAATTATATAGTAATTATATGATAATTTATTTATTTTTCATTATAAGTTAATAAAATAATAATGTTGTCCTAGTATATAAAGTAATGGTTATATTAATTACCATTATATTAATTACCATTAATAATTAATATATGTATAATATTATTTGCATAGAAATTATTATCAATTATATTACTGTTGTTATTATAATTATCATTATTTTGTTTCTAAATATAATAGGAATCTTAAATTGTTTCGTGAATGGATGATTTCTTGAAAATGCTTTTAATGTCGTGAAAATTCTTGATGGGAAAGAATTTCAACAACAGAACGTGAGATCAACAACACTGCTTCGTTCTGCTGGAGTCGAAACTGCTAACACCCCTAAGCAAGTTGTTCATCAAATCGGCATCCCTGAATATTCCAATGCATTCCAGGTTCTTTATGGGATTGTTTGAATGGATCAGATTTTATATTTTACTTTTATTATTATTATTAATTTTATTCGTATGCAATCTGAAGCGTCCATCCATTTTGGATTTTACAGAATCTTTTTGTGACTTTTCAAAGAAGGTATCGTAGTGAAGAGAGTGAAGGAAAGCGTCGCGCCATTCCGTAAAAAGAAAAGCAGAAGAAAATGAGAGAGCAGCGAACGATGAGAACAGTGCTCTATTGAAATTCATCAAAAGGACTTCCACGGCCGAGGCGGAGGAAACGAAAAGCGATAATCGCGCTTAGATCAACATGATCCTTATCATCAAAAGAATCGTCATGTTCAGCTAATAACTACCAATGTGAATAAACAAGCCAGTAGTTTACTGAAACTTCAGTGTTTTGGGATAATTTATTGAATTTAACATTATTTTTAATTCTCGGATTCCCAGAATTAGACCAGATAGTGTTAATAAAACAAGATTCTTTTTAAGTCCTTCTCGCCTGATATACAGTGATATCCCGCTTAATGCCACGCTTAGCGAGTGTTTCCATTACACCCATTTTTCAAAGGTGATTTATTGAAGCTTCAAAACTGTTTTGTGTCCACAATGAATGAGCTAATTGAAAGTCATCAAACAATGAATGACTTCAGAAAAAAGCAAATTCATCTCTGTCACAGTCTCCATTCAATAAAACATTTGTATCTAGTGATGAAGCAGAAAGGATGATTCTTGAGTTATCTGAAGATGAGGCAACAAACGAAGTTTCCCAGCTTAAAGAGAAATAGATCTTTATTTCACTTTACCTAAGCCGGTCGAACGCTCTCAGGTGGCTTATGAACTTTTGATTTGTTAAAAATCATATATACATTTTCTTCATTTTCCCCAATAAGATTGACGTCTCACAGTGGTGGAAGCAGCAACAGGATGCCATGCCATTCCTTGCCATACTTGCTAGAGGATTTTTTTCTGTCTTCTACTTCTAGCGAAAGAATACTCTCGGCTTCATTGTCTCTATTTCAAGAATAAACCTCACTCCAGAAGCTACTTCTACTCTCACCTGTATGTACAGCAGAACAGTTCTGCCAGAACTTGTCTAAAGTAAAGGTTCCAAACTGAAACTATGTTTCTTAAGATGACATGGAGAAAGGTGGAGAGACTGATGTGATTAACACTGTAGATTTTTAACACATCTTTTGATGCTCAAATAAAAAATAAATGTGTTCAAATGATTGCTTCAATTCATTTAGTTTTATACAATACCACTCACGCCTGGAAAATGAAAAAGTTTGATGCGAGGCTAACTCTCTCGTACATACATAAAACTCTAGATAAATGGTCCAATTTCCAAAACTCACTTATGTAATTTAAGTACCGTTAGTTTGCGTTAATTTAAGTTAGTTTACGTTATTATAGATGGGTTCTGGAAAGAGTCTTAATGATATCGAAAAGGGAAAAATAAAGGCCTTTAAAGACTTGAATTTGTCGATGTCAGAGATTTCTAGAAGGGTTAATCGATTTAGAAGAATTATTTAAATCTAGAATTATTCAAATAATTCTGAAAGTTATGGATCAAAAACTAGTCCAGAAAGATAACAAAAACTTTCTGAACGTGAGAAACGAGTTGTCCTCAGTGAAGCTTCCAAGGGGTTTAGCTCAGCAAAAGATTTAAAAAACAAGTTAAGTTTGATGGTTAGTCGATGGACCATATTGAGGTGCCTCCAAAAGAGTAGTTTTCTGAAGTTTATTAAACGCCAGCACGAGCTACTTCTAACGGAGGCTCACAAGAAGATCCAGCTAAACTGAACAAAAGAGATGGTGAGTTCTGAGATGAAATGGGACTCTGTTATTTTTTCAGAAATTAAATTTGGATGGCCAGATGGCTATAAATAAACAAATAAATATTATTGGCAAAATGTCAAAAGTCCCCAAAAGCATTTTTTAAAAGGAATATCGAAGGTGGCTAAGTTGCGGCTCTGGGCTGCCATTTCCTCTTGTGGTTCATCTGCACTCGTCTTCGTGGAGAGGGAAACAGAACTCACAAAAATATGTTGAAATACTGGACCAGTATCCCTTTCCGCTGTGTGACAAATTTGGATATGAATCAGTCGTTTTTAATCATGACAATGCCCCGCTACACATATCAGGACTGAAAAAGGTTTTTCTCCGGGAGAGGATTTGAAGGTTCTGAAGTGGCATGCTCGCTCCTAAGACTTGAACCCTATTGAAAACATGTGGTTACTGTCTGCTAGAAAGGTGTATTCCAATGGGAAACAATATTTCAGTGTTCAGGAACTGAAAGATGCTATTGGATAAGACCTGGAAAGAAGTGGATAAAAAGAGCTTGAAACCTTTCTTGGATCCATTAAAAAATAGAGTTCAATAGTTAATTATTAAGGAAGGAGATAAGATACGTTATTGACTTTCATATAAATAATAATTTAATGGTTGGATTTTAATAAATATGAAAATTTATGCTCGCTAGTGTTTCTTGTTCCCATACGTAATTTCGGGTATTTCCAGCTTTTCACGAAAATTGCATAAAATGTTTGTCTGAGTTCAATAAATTTCATAATTATCTAAATCTAATGTGTTTCAGTACATTATGTGAAAAAATGACATATGAAAATTCTGTACATAAAAATTATCATAAAGAAACGTAACTGGACCAAGTTTTGTATGTATCAAAATCATAGTGGCGTGACGCAACTAAAATGGTTTCTGTGGATATTTAACCAAAGGTTGTTTCATGATGCTGCATCCCGACAATTCTGATCCGATTTAAGTGCTGAGCTCATTTAGGTTCTCGATAACACGCAAGTTTAGAAGAATTCATCCAATTCATTTAATTTCATTAGCTCACTTCACCATTTAACTATTTGAGGCTATTGACAAAACCTGATGATTCTTATAACACATGGCGTTGATTAATTGAATATATTTGTAAGTGACCTAATGGTCAACTTTTTACTTCAATGACATATTATCTAAATTAGCATTATTATAAACATATAAAAATAAAGCAACACTGTTTTACCTATTTTGAAATAAGTAAAAGATTGCTATTTCTTTTTACTACCATCCCTACAATAGTATGGGCTTGCGCAGCTGTGCGTGCATGACTTCACCATTTGGGTAAAACCGTCCGATACGGGCGCACACATTTTAATGAGATGCTCAGACAAAATAAAGCTCCACCCTAAAACAAATTAAGCTCCGCCTAAAATGAGTAAAAGTAAATCTTTGATCCGTAATATATATAAAGTCATTTACATAGAAGTCTCTAGAGGTCTCTAATAACAAGATATTTTTATTTTTAAAGTTTATTCTTTGGACTGACTATTCTTGTGCTGAATCAATTGCCCTTCAGAGCACATGCTGCCTTCCTGAAATTATACATAATTGACCTCCTCAAGATGTATGTTATATAACCTTCCATGGGACTTATGGTGACCTCAAAGAAAGGTTAAGTGATAAATATTCTTTGCCTTTTAATATGTTGTCACTTTGCAACATCCTAATATTTCATCAATTTTCCAAGACCTGCTCTTTTCTGTAATTTCTCCAAGATTTTGATATCCTTCAAGTGAGGGTTCGTTTCCAATGGGTTCGTGCCAATGCTTTGTACAACTTAAATAGGATGCTTTTCTTTCTTTTGATCACTATTTTCTTTTGATGGTGAGGCTGGCAAGAACATTTAATGGTCACCTTAGAATGCATTAAGATGGAAGTGTGATTTTGTTTTTGTTAAAAAGGTCTCCAAACCTGAATAAAGTAATATTGATTTTCTTCTTTTCTCTATGGCTTTCTCCTGAGCAATGGTTTTTCAATTGTTTTTAATCTGGCATCCTTTTTTCACGATTTCTCTCCATGCTAGACCTTCACCTTTAGTGTAAAAATTTAGAATAAAATTGTTTTCCATCTTTGTTGACCAGTCCTGATAACTTACTCCAAACATTTACAGTTCGATTGAGGTCAGGAAACAGGGATGGAATGAAGAAAATGCCCCCTATTTTATTACTTGTTATTGCCATTTTCTGGATAAATGGTAATTTTAACGTTCATTAAAGCTTTTGAAGTCATTGCATGGATGGCCAAAAAAGTTGAGTGACGAGATTGTTCGGTTCTGCCGTATCACAGAAGATAACGGAATGTAAGTTAACTTTGGTGAACTGCTAAAGGACTGAGATTCATGAGAAACAGTTTGCAGAACAGTGGTGGAAAGTGCCACAACCAGGCCAACAGACTAAGAAAAAGTGAGGCAAAAGCTGTAGAAATTGAGAATTTATAATCTGCATTAGAGAATTGAATTTTTATTTTACCAGTTGTTTTTTTATTTGCATTTGTATTTAGCCGATTTTTTGAGTACCTTATGTATCCGGATAGGATGTGAAGGCACTTCTTAATCGATCCACCATTTATATAATGCCCCTTCTCGAGGGCAGTGCAGTTGCGAACACGACCAGGGTTGCCAGTGAGATTTTTGAAAAAAGCCCAGGTTGCCGACCAAACAAACAAGACAAGCCCAGATCATGTTAAACCAGCTTTTATTATCGTTTTTAAAATACTGTTCATGTTATTATACATAGCCATGGGTTCCCAATTAAATAAAGATCTGAAATATTCATGAAATATGTCAAACGCGATTTTATTTTAATTCAAAAATCCAACAGTCAGTCTCAGACATTACATCATCATACAACAAATATCAAAATTAAATAAAGTTGAAGTCAATAATAAAATAAGTCAAATATAATTTAATTTTATTAGAAAAATTCTAGAGTCGGTGTCAGAAACTACATCACAACTAGCAAATTACATCACAAATCATCACAAGTAGCAAAATTTAATTCGAGTCGTTCTTGCGTCACATCACTAACCAAACTCTTGCCAGGAATGAACTTGGAACAACGTACAATTGCTTGTTTGGCTAACAAGCGAGAGCTCACCGTCCCAAATAAGAGTTTGTTAGCCAGACTTGACCAACTTAACCTGCAAACAAAATTTTGAATTTAAGTTATTTATATGACATCATAAAATCTTGAAACCATCTTTATTTATTATTATTAATATTTGATTTTGATTTTGAAATATAACAAAATGAACCAACAGAAATAATTTTCTGGCCAATGTCCTGCTTATTCGTTTCTTATACGTTTCTGCTTGGATCTCCTACTTAGCAAATTGTCAATTTAATGATTCAGCTTCCCTCTCATTGGAAATCATGAAATTTATTCATACTGCAAATGTAAGTAAACATCAGTACGATTCCTGTTCTGTAGCGTCATCGAAATTTCAATTATGCAATAATTGCCTTAATTTCTAAAAAATTCTTTCAATCTCATCAAATATTTATAAAACTTATATCACGTACAAGAATGAATTAACAGCATCAAAGAATCAAATGGCATGGTTTAGCGTCTCATTAAATATTCCATTAGCTGAATTGTCATATGTAGATCATTGATATTTGAATTGATTAAAATATTAATTAGTTTTTGTTCAAATCGATCGATGGCCTGGTATATTAGGTTCCATTGTTGCGCATTCAATGAAACTCCGCACGACAACCGCCTACAAAAGAATCGTCTGCCGCGAGTTTCTGTTCTTTCGTATCTCGACTTTGTTCGGTTCGGATTATACCGCCAAACTTCAACTTGGATTATAAGCATGGATTTAACAAAAATTGTGTTTATAATACAAAAATGCTAGGGTATATCGATTAATTTTCCATGCGTCGCATTTTGATACATCTATCGCTATCATCATCAGGACCCTTAATAAACTCGACCATAGGGTGATCGATAAGAACCCCTACTCCGTATTCAGCATTGAGTCAGAAAATAAGGATTAAAAGGTGGAAAAAGAAAACAAATCATGCAATTAACCGTCTGTCGGCACATAAGCTCGAAATGGTTGTCCCTTTCACTCGTCACTCTTCTAGGGTTCACGCTGTTGACCTCTAGTGTGACATGGGGTCATCCAGAGGACGAAGTTTCTCTCCATCATCATCATCAGCACCAACACCGTAAACAGCACTCCTCACGATCGATGGAAACGCATGCTCATCGTCGTCGTCGTCGTCACCAGAAAGATCATCATCAACACCAGCACGTGGAAGGAATCGTGTGTCCAACTGTTGCGGGTTATTTCGGAAATAGGGCAGAGGACATAAGAAAGGTGACAGGTGAGAATCAAACAATCCAGGTGACGTTACCATCAACCAGTGTGATTTTTTTATTGAACATTTAGAAACTCCGTTTTTATGTATTTGTTACATATATTATGATTATATGCGTGTCATCAAATGTGCTTTAAATACATCAGTACTGACGTAATAATGATATCATCATCATCACCGCTGCCGCCATCACATAGGATCCATTTAAATGGCGCTTTAATAACATAACAACATATAAAGTTGCTAATTGCTGCTAATTAAATGTGTTTTTAATAATAATAATAATAATAATAATATTAATATTAAACAATTTTTGTTGTTTAAAAGTTAAAAAGTAATGATGACGATCAGTTGTCAAAAAAAGCTAAAGTGCCACTAAAAAGCAATGGGGTATTAATTTGACGTTATTGTCTACTTTAATGTGACTTAGTACACGCTTGTTCAATTTATTATACTAATAGACTTATTCATATGCTAATTACAATGCATAAATTATTTTGCCTTTTGAAGGAAGCAGTCTGGAGATATTGGAGGAGGGCATTCCAGGTGAGATAATGGTTTCTACATTCAAGTATGGGTTAAGTCGTCGTAGTCATCGTCATCATCATCATCAACGTCATTGTCATAGTCACCATCATCATGTTGTCATCATCATCATCATCATCATCATCGTCATTGTCATCGTCACCATCATCATCATCGTCGTCATCATCATCATCATCATCGTCGTCGTCGCCGTCAGCATCGTCCTCGACTTTCCACCTTCAAGATAAACATCGAAAACAAATTGAAACAACAACAAAACCATCGAATGTGAAGTTGTTGTCATGACAACCTGACGACGAATTCCTACTTCAACAGTCGACAAAAGTGACAGATGGGAGAATGATAAAGATGAGTGGATGGACGAATAAACGAATGATCGACGAACTTATAGACGGTCGTATTAATGGTGATATCGATGAATGAATGGAATGATTTGCATATTTTTCTGTTAATAACCAATCATTGATGCTAATGCAAATCAATAATTAGCCCTGCTGTTAAATCATTCAAACATCAATCAATGGATGGCATCCCACGGACGCACCTGCCTTCTGATTGGTTTAGCGATGAATTATAATTTAAGTTTTTTTATTTATTTTTTTTTTTCAAAAATTTGAGCTCGAAAAACAACGTTGACTCGTAACTCTAAAGTCCAATTCATCGATTCTGCTAAGACGCAGGTAAATTGGCAAAGGTAAAAAAATACCAATCAAATCAGGTGTCGATCACCTGAATTGATTGGTAATCACCTGTTGATCATCTGATAAGAGCTTGACTAAAGTAATGACGCCTATGATGGCTCTTGGTATAATTAGTTTGACGACGACGACGGCGCCTGCGATAATGATGATGATGATGATGCTGATAACGATCATCATGATCATGATTATGATATTCTTGTTTGGAACGTAATCCTGATGTTCTGCGGTAATGTGAAGTTAAGTTCTTTGAGGAATGAAAGTCAAATTTTGAAATTATACTCGAAATATTTCAATAAATTACTATAATAATTAATTAAGGTGTATTATAATTACAACTATAATAATTAATTAAAGTATTATATATTATAATTTCAACTACAATAATTAATTAAGGTATTGTAATTACAGCTATAATAACTAATTAAGGTATTATATATAATATTTATTACTATAATAATTAATTATCTCATGTCTAAATGAATATCATATGAAATTACAAATATGATGTCATAAATAAGATGTTATAAATATGTTGTTACAAATATGTTATTATAAATCTGAAGTTGCTATACCTTGTAATTACAACTACAATAATTAATTAAGGTAATATATAATACAATTATAACTATAATATTCATCATTATTAAATTAACCTTTAATTTAATTAAATTAATAAATATTAAACAGTCAATAATAAGAAAGCACTATTGTTTTGAATTATTACGAATATGTTTTACATCATTTAAGCCTTCAATGTTGAGTTTAAAATAAATTAATAAAAATAATGAAATATTAACAATTAATTCCAACGTTAATTGCTAAACAATAAATATCCTATTCGATCATTACTGTTGCATTGTTCTCGTCTTGCTAATTTGAAATCGATAAATTCATCGTCGTCATCATCGTCATCGTCGTCTTCATCTTCATTGTCATCATCGTCGTCATCATCTTCATTGTCATCATCATCATCATCATCATCATCATCATCACAAAAGTCGTCATCACCACCGTCATCATCGTCGATACATCCTGTTTGTTTCAAATTACTGACATTAAAACCTTGCTTCACTCACGTTCAAGAAGTCAACTGATAATTGATGGCATTTCAAAGAGTATTTACGCATCATCATCGTCATCATCGTCGCCGTCGTCGTCGTCGTCGTCATCGACATGATCACCAAAACCATTATCATCGTCATTACAATAGCACTATCATCATTGCGCCATCATAATCATAGCATCATCGTCATCGACATGATCACCAACACCAATATCATCATCGTCGACGTCAACATCGTCATCATCATCCTCATCATCATCATCACCTCCATAATGAGAATAGAAGCGGTGAGAGTGAGTGTAAAAATGTCTACGAATAGCAAAACAGATGTCTAGACCTGAATACAGGTAAGGATCTACACTACAGGTAGTCTGGTCGTACAGGTAAAACATTCTTACCTCTGCTTCTCCATTTACCGCCTGCGAGAAAATATGTCGAAAATTATACAAAAAAGTCGTAATTATTTTGTAATTTAAACTTAAATTTAGCAGCCTAAATGTTTTTTAATTGTAATGAAATTAATTATATTTTCAACTAAAATAATAATTATATTCGATTCTGTTCTTCAATGTTGCTATTTGAAGATAGATTAATGTAGCGCTTAGTAATTTTCAAATTTAACAAATTATTAAGACCAATATAATCCTAAATAATGATTTTATTTAGAATATATTAAATGTTATTATTTGATTATATTTTTATTTAAAACATTTATTGCCGACATTAATTGATAATAATATAATAAAGTTTTGTATAACAACAATGGCGATGATTATAATGTATTGAATAATAATTTATAATTATTTTATTACATTAGATTTATAATCACAATGGGTTATTTCAAGAATCATTGACGTTGACAATTACATTACATTTCATTTGTATTAATACTAATTAAATTATATTGCAATATAATATAATTATATTATAACTAGTAATTATATAATAATATTAGTATTATTATGATAATATCCATTCATTATTATTATTGTTGTTGCTGACGTCGTCGTTGTTGTTTTTGTAAATGTATTTCCTAGGTCATACAATAATATTAATAGTATCAATAATTTATGATATTATTGCACTAATATAACTGAAGGGGATTAAATATAAAAATTGTTATAATTAATTTATTATTCCACAAGAGGCGATTAAAAGCATTTTTTTGTAAAAGTACTAAAAATAGATGAAGCAAGTTTAAAGCGAATAAAACGTGGAACACCACACGGAATTGTTTGTTTTAACGGGTGCAGAAAATAGATTTATGTGCGAATGAATGAATGAATGAATGAATGAATGAATGAATGATGAATGAATGAATGAATGAATGAATGAATGAATGAATGAATGAATGAATGAATGAATGAATGAATGAATGAATGAATGAATGAATGAATGAATGAATGAATGAATGAATGAATGAATGAATGAATGAATGAATGAATGGAATGAATGAATGAATGAATGAATGAATGAATGAATGAATGAATGAATGAATGAATGAATGAATGAATGAATGAATGAATGAATGAATGAATGAATGAATGAATGAATGAATGAATGAATGAATGAATGAATGAATGAATGAATGAATGAATGAATGAATGAATGAATGAATGAATGAATGAATGAATGAATGAATAATGAATGAATGAATGAATGAATGAATGAATGAATGAATGAATGAATGATGAATGAATGATGAATGAATGAATGAATGAATGAATGAATGAATGAATGAATGAATGAATGAATGAATGAATGAATGAATGAATGAATGAATGAATGAATGAATGAATGAATGAATGAATGAATGAATGAATGAATGAATGAATGAATGAATGATGAATGAATGAATGAATGAATGAATGAATGAATGAATGAATGAATGAATGAATGAATGATGAATGAATGAATGAATGAATGAATGAATGAATGAATGAATGAATGGAATGAATGAATGAATGAATGAATGAATGTGAATGAATGAATGAATGAATGAATGAATGAATGAATGAATGAATGAAGAAATACAAGTTAACCAAACGTAAACTGTTTGCGACATTCTTTTATGAATGACTTCAAATAGTTTATTTGGTTGGATTAATTGATGGATGTACGAATGAATGAACAAATGATTAAATTAATGAATCAATGAATGAATAAGGGATAATTCACTTGGTCAATGCATTTATCATCATCGTCGTCGTTGTCAACATGTTGATATATCAATTCAGGTGTGCTGAGGTGTTCATCGGAGGCGTCCTTTGCAACCGAAGTCTTATCACTTCTCGTTTAATTCTCGATTGGATGCTTTCAATAAATTTCAAGAAGCAACTGACTCAGGCGGGCTAAAAGATTATAACCTATGTTAATTAAAAAAAACTAGACAAATGATTTAAGAAATAATTAAATAAATGTCTTTAATTATAGTGAGATACTAATAGTACTCATTATTATTATTAATTAAAGAAATTATTAAATCATTCATTGTTCAATTAATTAAATAAATCATTAAATCCTGAATGTATGTAATGATAACAGTAATAATAATAATAATCATAATAATAATAATAATAATAATTAATAATAATAATAAGAATAATAATAATAATAATACTAATAATAAATAATAATAATAATATAATAATAATAATAATAATATAATAATAATAATAATAATAATAAATAATAATAATAATAATAATAATAATAATAATAATAATAATACTAATAATAATAATAATAATAATAATAATAATAATAATAATAATAATATAATAATAATAATAATAATAATAATAATAATAATAATAATAATACTAATAATAATAATAATAATAATAATAATAATAATAATAATAATAATAATAATAATAATAATAATAATAATAATAAAATAATAATAATAATAATAATCATCATCATAATATTAGTGCTACTCCCCGCATCTTTGTTTACTGATCTCTGTCCCATTCACACGCTTCTACAAAGACGGTGACGAAACGTCGCGTAAAAATTAAAAGCACAACAGAATGCCGACGACGATGACGTGATGATTATGATCTTCGTCATCATCATCATCATCGTCATCGTCATCATCATCGTCGTCATCATCATCATCGTCATCGTCATCATCATCGTCGTCATCATCATCATCATCGTCGTCATCGTCACCGTCATCGCCATTGCATCTGATTTAATAGGTCTTGTGTCAGTGTCGCAAACTTTCATCCCTTCAAGAATTTCGTCGTCGTTATCATCATCATCATCATCCTCATCACTGTCGTTGTCGTCATCATTATTGTCGCCATTAATATCATCATCATCATCATCACTGTCGTCGTCTTCATCATCATGATTGTCATCGTCATCATCATGATTGTCATCATCAACGTCAAAAGATTCATCGAGCATGGTGTTAACTATCGGAATCCAAGCACCTGTTACCTGTTCATCGGAAATTAGAATTTAAAAAAAAACTCTTTTCGATGCACTCGAGTCATGCTTGGGTGGCAATTCTCTTTATACGTTTTTTGATCTTTTAATAATTTATACGTTTATTCGTTCAGTCATTCATTCATTCATTCATTCTTTCATTCATTTATTCATTTATACATTTATTCCTGAATTAATTCAATTTTTCTTTCTGTCGTTACTCATTTGTCCTCGATCTGTTAATCTCTTCGAATTATCGTCAAAATGTCATCCTGTCTGGAATGTGGCGATGATGACGATTTTGATGCTCGATGATGATGATGATGATGATGATGACAATGATGATGATGATCGTCATCATCACATTCTGTGGTAATAGTAATGTTCAGGTAGCTCATTTTTGACGGTTACTATTGTGATGGTGATGATGATATTGACAATCGACAACGACGACGATGATGACGATGATGATGATGATGGAAAATAAATTGATGCAAGCCAACGAAACGCATAAATTGCAAATAAGTGCAAGCCGAAGAGCATGAAATGGAGTTTGTTTATAAATTTCAAAGAGGGCTTTGTCAGGAAGTGCTGATCAATTCATTTCAAGTGCATTCATTCAGCGGATAATTCATGCATTCCAGGTCATCCTCATTCATCCATTCATCACTCCATCCGTTTAAATTACAACTTCATGAACATTTCTCGATGCTACTCCAGTTTTACTTTTGTCTTCCACTAACCATTCCATCATTCAATCTTTCGATTTTCATTGTTTAATTTTTTGATTTTAATTTATAAAATCGACCCAAAGCAAAGCTTCTGATAATTCAGAAAATGATGGTTTCTTTTTTTGACACTTTTCGTTGTTGCCCGAGTTATTCTGTCCGCACTCATGTAATCATCGTCATTAATTTCATCGTCGTCGTCTGCATCGTCAAGGTTGTAACAGTCAACGTCATCGCAATCATCATCATCATCATCATCATCATCGAATGTGAATGAATTCACACCGTGCAGTGCATTGCCGGTGGTCAGGAAACCGAATGAGAACCTTGTATGCATGAATTTGATTCAATTGAATTATTCTTAACATTAAGAGCTGGCGCTATGAAAAGGAAGTCGTATATTTAGACAACAATTGTATTTATGAGAATATTAACAATATCCATAAAAAATATATTAGTTTTTATCATAATTTCTTTTTTTAATTCGACGTAAAAAAAAATTTATTGTGTCTACAGACATCTGTGACAGTGCATAAACTGTGCTATTCCGATAATTAATGATTCTAATTTTGAGCATGTTAAAGGTAA